>JAOBRG010396690.1:0-10274 GCA_027574985.1 Umimayanthus nakama | reverse complement strand
TATGCAGAACATTTTTAACCCCAGCCCAGGGCCTTTTTTAAAATTTTGAAATAAATTTATATTTTATTATCTTGTAAAAAAATGATATGAATAAAGTTGTTCCAGATTTTTAAATTTAACAAAAATGCCGTAAATTATAATTAGCCAACTGTCGAGACTAGTATTTGGCTGAGTAACTACTCTTAAATTAACTTTTTGTAAATATCCTTCTCTTAAATTGATGGAAACCAGTGCTGAAAAGTTAAATGAATTTAATTTATTTAATCTGGCGTATCATACAAATAAAGACATCGTAAATGATACAGTGCTTGAACAAGCCATTTCAATATTAAGGCAGTCTGTGTAGTTCTAAAATCAAATGGTTGCCAGATAAAAGAAGAGGCCTACATAAGGCATTTCACATTTATTTGTCTAAAGCAGTTGTTTCCAATTCTTTTATTTCTACAGATTGGCCTCAATGTATCTGGGCAGTATCTTAACTTGCCAAGTGGACTGAATATCAGCTGATGTGAATACACCAAAGCATACTATTACACACTGCATGGAAGTAGAGTAAAACTTAACACACTTGCATTTCGTGTACTATCTTAATAGTTGACACAACCACAACGTGTTAAGCACTTGCACAACCCAATTATATAGATGAATAAATGAGACAAAGTATGAACAACAATCTTATCTGGTGCATACTTCTTATCTATCCTCTCTGTACCAACTGTTTGTCAATAATTTTCTTCTGACATGTTGTATTTCTATACCTGTTGTGTTCTGTTATTTCGAAAGAAAGAAAAAAATATGGGACAGCAACACAGAAATTCTATCTGAAAAAAACAGAGAAATCCGTTGAAGCTGACCTCTTCATCTGGAGAAATAATAATTACTACAAATGCTATTAGAGTAGCGGGAGGGGGTGCAGTATGTTGGGGAGAAAACCTCTGGAGAAATTTGATAAGTACAGAATTTGAGAAGGGGGTAGGATAGTCTGTGATGCCTTTCTTAGTTTTACCTGCTTTGTCATTTGCAGTTCTGTTTTAAATTAATTTGATTATTTTAAATTGTGGCTGGGCCATTCATACTATATGTTGGCAGCAGATTAACTATTAAGAATTAGTTACCCTCTATCCAGATATGCTTGTTGTGGAACATACCCATAACAGCAAATTCACATTTGTTATTCTCTGTTTCTATAATAATAATAATAATAATAATAATAATAATAATAATAATAATAATAATAATAATAATAATAATAATAATAATAATAACAATAATATTATAACTATTATTTTTATTAATATTATTATTATAGTAATGATAATGATAATGATAATGATAATAATGACAATGACAATACTAATAACAATAACAAAAATAATAACAATAACAACAATAAAAATATGAACAATACAACAGACCTTGCAACCTCTGAAACCTCTAAACCTTGAGGTTTGGAATTTAAAAAATAGGAAAAAACCTTGAGATTTGGTTTTCAAACCTTGAGATTTTATTTGAAAGCTCCAAAATAAAGTAAATGCAACTTTAACAGTAGTAACAATGTTCAAAGTACCTAGTTTTGTTCATCAATGCGTACCTTGGTGGCTATTTTAGAGTTTGTGAGGAGCTTTTCATCACTGCTTTGTTCAGCCATCTACAGCGGTACGATTTAAAAACAAAATTTTGCTGAAGGGACTAATCTTGCTGTCAAACAAGTAAGAAAGGCCGAGAAAGTACCGAAAATTCCACTGAATGTGGACTGAATTTGGTTGGGAGTTTCAATCAGTTCCTAATGATTCTGGCTCACCGTGAGATTTAGAGGTTAAACTTAAACTGTGAAACCGTCCACGGGATGACTTCCGAAACCGTGAGTCTCACAGTGAAACCAGGTTTGATAGTGACACTGATAGGAAAAATAGCTTCAAACCTATCGTAAAGTGAACTGAAGAATGCAAAAAGGTTTGCTGTTACTGATTCACCTTGAAATGTTTGGTACACTTTATTTTCTCAGAATAACTCAGTATTAATTTGGGCACAGTAGACAGCTGGGGTGCTTCTTGTTCATTTGTTTGCAAGAAGGAGGTTTTAAAATTGTCTTACCGGCTACCGCTTTAATAGGACACCAAAGAACAGAAACTGCACGAGTGCTTTTAAGTTTCAATACATTATATTTGAACATGCAAACTAAATCGAGTTCATTTCTTTCAGGTCTTTCAAAAAAACTACGAATTGTTTTAAAGTATCCCACAGCCCAGCGCGAAAGAAAAGTTAAATCTAAAACCAACTTACCTCAGGTTCACTTGCTGTTGTCCATGGCTTCCGTGGCTTTGAGATTTTCTTTCGCTTTTCATGAGTACAAGACACTAACTTGTTGTTACGTATCCCAGTGTTGAGATTGTGTTTTTGGTCGTTTGCACCGTTAGCTCTGATGAATTCGAATACATACATAAACACTAAAAGATTTGTGCCCAGTTTTGTCACAAATGATGATTCAAAATGGCCGGGTTTCTACTACATTTATCACGTGACAAAAACAACCAATCACAACGCATACTTTTTGAGATCATTTGCAAAGAAGCATGGAAAATAAGTAAAACAGAAATAAAGCAGAATTCAACTTCTTTCCAGTTAAAGTTCGAGAAAATCCTGGATCAAAACTATTTTCATACACTAAAACCTTATTTCATGTCTAATTGAAAGTGAAACACCTGATTGCATCCCGTTAAACCGTTTTCTTGCTTCTGTTTTGTATTTTACTATTTATACAGGTCTGAGTTGCGGTATAAGAGCAAAATAAACCACACACATCCTCAGCTCGCCGATAAACTGAAGGAAACAAAGTGTCATTCAGAAGCGAACAAATTTGTTTCCGGCTATCACCGCCAGCTGGCGCCTATTTCTCTAATGGTAGTACTGAGCATATCACCATTTGCAAGCGCAAGGGCACAAAAATTAGATATGGCCACTTCAGTTTCAGATTTACAATGAATTGAGAACTTCAGGTTATTTTCTTTATGTGTTTTGGAGCGGACCCAAGAAAGGGGGTTCAAATGAAACGCCTTCACACCAAAAAAATATTGCTGATATAAGCCACCCCTAACATAAGAGCTAACCCCCTGATTTAAGCCCCCTCCCAGTTCTCCTCCTTCCACTACCGTTATCACAACCTCTGCTACGTTTGTATCATAAATAGGACTGAAATCATCGCTTCAACAAATAAACGTCTCAGGAAATTACACTGTAGTTTTCAGTTAAAGAAAATTAATGTCAATCGAGGTTAAGCTTTTCCAGTCAAGAAATCCAGCGCAATTAACTCAGACCGGAACACTTTCTCTTGTGACAAAGAGAGTTAGTTTCTTGACACAGCATTAGAAAAGACTAGAATACTGAAAAGAAAACATCAAACAGTGCATAGCAGCTGGCACTTCGAGGGTGAGGATGCGAGATATTTGTCTGGACTATAAATTTTCACTTTTGCTTTGGGAGAGAAGAATGTTTTCAAAGAAATTCTGATTTTAAATTTGTAGGCGGTTTAGTTGCTTGCCTACAAATCCGACCCGACTTGTAGACTTAGCATCTTGAAGCTGAACAACCGATATTCATCATCAAGACCCTTCTTCTTAGTCCCGTAGGCAGGGGGATGCACGGGACGCGCACGCAACCCCACAGGAACCAACCAAAAAGACCTGCCTGATGAGATCGCAAGATTAAAAATGATACAAAAGACTGGTGATGGTAGGATTGACTGTTTGAATGCAAACCAGAAGTTTGAGGACTTAAATTTCAACATTCTTCAAGGGGAGCATGTCCCTGAACACTTTAGTCTTCGGAACGTTCCAAATTAATAACTTGGTCTCAGTTCTCGAGGTATGCTATCATCCTAACCCCCCCCCCCTCCCCCCATCCGCCACGAAAAATTCTGGCTACGGGCCTGTGCCCCGTGGCAGAGCAATGGCCATCAACAATTACTTTCTAACAGGATTTCGGACGATCTTCTCCAGTCTTCTCAAGTTGCAGCACTCTGCCGCCATCTCTCTTCTCCATGTATGCCTCGGTTGTGTTAATCGTTTTTAGCGTCAGGAGTCTTGGCAGTGTAAATGTCTCCTTTGTGCTTTACTTGCTCTTCTTGCATGTGTCTATACCTTAAAGCTTCAGATTTGTTATTATTAATATATTTTGCTGTTCTTGTTTTCCTATACTTATTTAGTATTTTTATTTTCTGTATTTTTTCTGTTTTCTTTCTTCTCTGTTTAGTGTGTCATGTTTACGTTTAAGTTGATCTTACGATCCTTTCACCAAGATTAAGTAAATGTCATGTGTCATCCATGCAGCTTGATTAACCTCGACGTTTTTCTGGATCAAAGTACCAAACCACACTACAACATACCATACCATAGCAAACCGAACCACATCATGTCATACCTACCTCGATGTTATTCTGGATCAAACTACGAAACCACACCATAACATATCATACCATGCAATACGAAGATTAAAGAACAGGCCTACCAGTTAATGGTTAGACCTATCCTAGAATATGCATCTCCGGTATGGAGCCCCTACACATCCAAAGAAGTCAACAAACTGGAGAAAGTCCAGAAAAATGCAGCTCGTTTTGTAACCAACAACTACCAGCCGTTGACGAGCACTTCTAGACTTGTCTCTGGACTCGGATGGAACACTCTTGAACACAGGCGCCTGCTAGCTCAAGTCGCCCTATTCTACAAGATTCGTAATGGCCTTGTGAACATATCAGTCCCCGCTTGTATTAAACCTAACCCAAGGTGCACAAGGCGCAAAACTTCTATGTATATACAACCTCCCTCTAATGTACTCGCTTACAGTTACTCATTTTTTCCTAGAACTGTTAGAACCTGGAACTTATTACCCAATGAAGTAATTTCTGCTCCAAACCTACAGTCCTTCAAGTCGGCTGCCCTACCTGTGATTTCATCTGCACAGGTCCCTGGCCATCTGCGCAGGCTGTAAGACCTAGCATGTGCGCATTCCTAGCATTAGCGAAAGCTAACTTAGGATAATTTATTTAAGTATTTAGTATTTAAGTATACCATATCATACCACACCATACCAAACCAAACCATACCACACCAAACTACACTACACTTCACTACTACTAATTCACTGCACTGCACTACACTATAGTTCAATACAATTGGTTTGTTAAGCATTACCAAATGGGCTTTTCAAAGTTATACATATCATATGTCTCTTTTACGCAGTTGGACACCGTTTGTAGCAACTTGGAGCACTTTTTCGAGAAAAAGATGACGTTCTTCAACATTTTACCGTTGATCGATTTTCTTAGTCAGTCACTCAACTGACTCGTTTCAATGTTATAACTGGCTGCCGTAGTTTTTCAAAACAATTTGTAAATTACTCCACATCTTTCCATTCTATGACAACCCTCTCTATTTACATTATGTGAAAGTTTTCCACTGCAGTTCCGGAACTGGCCACCGCTACATCATAATTGGCCAGGAAGCGCCTGCAATCATAGAGCATACGCATGCGGAAAGTTTATTCAAAGAATAAGAAAGGATAACAAGCCCCCCTCCCCCCCTCTCCCCCAAATGAGCTGCGGTCAGCAAAATAAAGCCACCTTAAACATTTTGGACACGAAATTTGTAACTTTCAAAAACCAACCCTTTTATGATGTGTTATGTTGAAGCTTTCCTTTTCTTATGAGACTAAGTATTTAATGATATCAGTGTTGCAGCTATCCTTCAGCGCACTTGACTGTAATTTAATTTTAACTGTAAAGGCGTGAATAAATCATTACCACCGTTCTTTAACGGATAAGTTCTAATAATATAGGCGGTGTTAATCCACGGGTTAGGTTTTCTTGGGTTTAGAGCGCAATCCAATCTTTGAACAACCGGGGCCTGACAAACAACAATGCTTCCCTCGAGGAAGGAGGAACAGTTTCCAATTTCAAATTGTCTAAAATTTAAAAGAACTTCCGCAGTCAGGCAGCAATTCTGTCAATCCCAATATTCTTGGTGAGAAGGAAGAACTTTAAATCTGTTATTGGCGTTTCTTGAAAGGATCCCCTAGCCTAACGGCTTCTCGAGTCTGTGTGTAAAACAAGGCGTGGTTTCTGTAAAATGTAACCACTTCGGCCAGAGAGTTGAAAGCGTGTTTTCCGATAACACATTTGCCACTAGCGGTGACTTCAACGGGAAAGTGGCGGATTCTATGGAGAGACAATGAACAGTTTAGTTTAAGTAAGTATAAATCGAAGTTTCTATGGTCTCCCGTTATCTATGCACTGGTTGTGTTTGCCTGTGTACGCCCACCGTGTTCATGCTTGTATTTGTAATTATCTAAAAATAAGAGAAGACACATAAACATAGATGTACTGACTACGGAATCAGACCAGCAAATCTTATTGTGTAACCCAGCTGTAGTCTGACCTGATTATAAAAATATTTAGACTGTAGGAAATGTTCTCACGACCAAATATACGATTTGCGGTGACAATAAAAAGTGTTAGGACAGTTTGCATCAAAACAACGAAAACAACGATAACAATTTGCAAACCGATCTAGCCATCCCGCTACAAGTTTTTGTTTCGACAGGCTTGGTTTGCGGACGACATTTTTCTGGAACAAGAAACATATATATTTTTTCTTTTTGGTGAATCGCACATTTGCTTTAATATCTCGGTTCGCCTGTTTGTACAACTCCACATTAAATACCCCCCCTCCCCCCTCCTCACATTCCCACCCTCATTTGAACACTATTTTACAATTCACCCTAAAAAATCCCTATTTGCCCCTGTTCCCGATAGCAATATGTTTTCGACCAAGCAGTTGTCAATCCTCCCTTCTAATAAGTCGCCATTTAGAGGCGCCGAAAACTAAATAATTTCTAACTTAAATAAGCGCCCGTCTCTGAAGTCAGTACTTTTCTTTACTAAAAACTGAACATGTTTCAACACAGAAACTTATGTAGCTTTCAGTTGTATACACTATAACCACTGATGTTAATACTCTTGCGTTCCATTTATCAGGTCATAACTGTCGAGTTTTGTAAAATTAAGCAGAGTAAATTTATTTAAAATTTAGCAGTGAACGTTTAAGCCCCTCAGGCTTTCTCTCGACAGGCCTTTCTAAGGCTTTCATTGCACTTGTCAAGACTATGAATAAAAACAAGTCCTAAAAGATCAACAAAACACCGTATCCCCCTCATAATAAGACCCGGTTCAAAATTGGGTTAGTTCAAACCCATTGGGAGGGGAGGGGGGCACGGTTCACGAAGATACGGGTTTACCTCCTTAAGATTGATTATGGCGGTAGCTATCTCAGATTTCCGTGATTGTATGTGTTTCCTTTGAGTGTACTTCAATAATACTTTAGAAGGACCGTGCGTGTTTCTAGATAAAGGAATTTAGTTTACAGTTTAGCTTAACCTTTAATTAAAGAAAAAAACTAATCCACATTTGTGCAACCAGCTCCAAGGGGGCATAAAGAAGGAAACATAGACAGTATGCACTCACTTGCAGCTGTATTTGATCGACAAAACATACGACGCCACCTGTGAGAAACAGAGACACGATATTAGATCAAAGCGATATCTTACTTAACTGTAAGTTATATCGATCAAAACAGCTTGCTGTCTGGTGAAAGCTCTGCAGCATACAAAGCTCTTATCTAGAAACGAAGTATTCGATCTATTATTGAATAATAACAGTAACTGACATTTTAACTGCTCGACAGCTATATACTTAAAGATATGTGTCACATACGTAAGATTATCTACATCTAATCCTTGGTTTTATTTTGGGTCCCTTGCCAACTTCCGTTTTGTCTACGTTACTGCTGTAATGTAAACTCTACTCTATTGGCAAGATAAAACAAAATAATAGAAATACGCTATTGTAGATATTTATTCGAAAAAGTGCCCACCTCGATGACCAAAAAGCTAGCAAGCCCAACCCCACCACCCTCTTCCCAAAAAAACCGTTAATCTCGTTAATACTCCGTATGAAGTTAGAGCGGCTAGTGTTTTTCTTTTTTATTTGTGGTTGATGAAAAAAAAACTTATTGAAATGTATGGCTGAAAACTTAAAAAGCGCCCAGCCCCGAATAAATGCCCATCTCAGTGATCCCGCCCAAAAATCCAAAAATTAAATACTGTAGGCGCCCAGGGCGTTTGTTTGAGTAAATATGATATGTTTATTTACGGAGGTCAGTTTTAGGGTTAGGTTTGGTTGCTTGTATTGTCTTTTTATCCAGTGGGAATCCTTCGTTCTCAGAGTAGAAGGCTACTCCCAACTCTGGCGTGCTGAATGTGTCGGCATGCAGCCCCATGGCCGGTTAAACTACCCCATAGGAGTAGCCCTGGTAACGAGGTAGCTCGTGTTTCTCAACTCTATACCTGTTAGTATACCGTGCATAACTAACAGAGTACGTGAAACCCGTCGAACTAAGAAAATCAAAATAAAGTTGTATGGCTCACCCTTTGAGGACTTTCTCGCACAATAAATTCGAGTTCGTCTGCAGCCTACGGAC
Organism: Umimayanthus nakama; assembly: GCA_027574985.1. Taxonomy (NCBI): domain Eukaryota; kingdom Metazoa; phylum Cnidaria; class Anthozoa; order Zoantharia; family Parazoanthidae; genus Umimayanthus; species Umimayanthus nakama. The sequence continues at coordinate 1,746 of JAOBRG010396690.1, read as the reverse complement.
ACAACGGACAGACAGAGAAAGGTTGGTTTGTTTAGAAAATGCAAGATTAGGCTAAAGACTGGTTTCAATATAGTCGTCTAGGGTCGTTTTTGTGGACAAAATCAATATGTAAGCTTCCCTTAGAATGGTGTGAGCAGGTTGTATGTGAGAACTTCAGGCAAACGTTTTACCGTGTAAAAATGGCTATTTATCATTCTCAGCCCAAACACGCTGTTATGAGGTCGTGTTTATGAGAAATGAAGAGGGAGAAAAACTGATTAAGCCCAGCGCACACAAGAGGAAACGGCTGATCAAAAAGTCATGCGAGGTCGTTAGCTCAGCTGTTTCCTCCCGTGTGCGCGTAAATTTTGGTGAGGTTTTTGCCTCGCGAAGTCGTGAGACAAATATCTAACATGCTTGATAAATTTTTTCTCACGAAAATTTACGCGCACACGGAAGGAACTCAGCTGTTTCCTGTAGAACGCAGGTGAGCAAATGGCAATCCTCGTATAGTACTGATTGGCGAGCAGTGGCATTGGTCCATAAATATTAACTCCAAACTTAGCAAAGTTTGTAATTCAGTCAAACTTTCAATAAACAGTTTGTCAGGTAGCCGATTTATTGTTTACGTCCATTATTATTACATTTCTACTTTTACTAGAGAGTTTATTTTTACAAGGAACGTTTCAGTTCTGTATAAAACTGCCAAATTATACTGTAAAATTAAAAGTTAAAATCCAAAACAACTAAAATTTCGTTCAAAATCAACAAGTTACCCCCAGCATGATCACTTTTAGTCACAAATTATCTCAAAAAGATCCTAAAATACCTGTGAATGTACTGTGTCGATATGATTCAAGTTTTCGATTTCGTTTAAAAATCGAAACTGAGATATCATCAGATTATAATGTAAATGTGAGCAAACTTCCAGATGACTTGTGGCCTCTCGTTCTTCCCGGTAGTTAATAAACGCGACTATCCAAAATTCGCCGAAACTTTAAACATGTAACGGTATACATAGCTAGTAGAACAAACTGGTTACAAAGCTCGACAGTTTCTTTGATGATTGTTTTTGTTATTTTTTTTCTTTTATCCGTTAGCCTTGACCCTGCACAAAATACCAAAGATATTGGAATGCATATAAGCAACTAACCAGTAAAACATTTTGGCCAACGCACTGAACAAAACAGTGTGCACTGTCACGGTTTGTTCAACATAAAGCAAAGCACCTATGTACACGTCTTTTTAAGTTTGTTGAGTTCACAACCAATTAGTTCTATCAACTGTGCGGCAGAGCAAAGCAAAATAAATGGCAACAATTTCCACTATTGCAATATTTTTAAAGTAAATTTTACTTGAGCACACGAAGGTAGTCTTCTATCTCGTTGAAGCAGGAACATAAAAAAGCACAGGTGGAAGGAGGGTTCTACCTGCAACATCATGTACTCGCATTCCTGTCGCGCCATTTTGCCGTGGAACCACACTTCGGATTCTGGAACATTTGGGAGGACAAAAAAATGCTTTTCAATGTACGAGTGTACAAACGTCTGACCTACATAAACTTTCTTTCTTCCCTTTTTTGCACAAAGGAAATTTTATTAATTTTTCAATCTTAATAAACCAGACAACAAGCAGGGCCGTAACCAGCGTCAGGCAGGGGGGGCAAATGCTCCCCCTAAATTTTGGACCGGAAGTAATTTTTTGCATATTTTGTCTCAAAAGGAGCTAAAAAGCATCTGTAGCAAACCAACGTTTCTTGAAAATGCC
>JAOBRG010396679.1:0-10275 GCA_027574985.1 Umimayanthus nakama | reverse complement strand
GAGAGAGAGAGAGAGAGAGAGAGAGAGAGAGAGAGAGAGAGAGAGAGAGAGAGAGAGAGAGAGAGAGAGAGAAAGAGGGAGAGAGAGAGAAAGAGTTGGTGGGGCAGCTTAAAATTGCAAAGCGATTACAAGCCAGTGAACCGCTGACAGGAAGAGTAAAGCTCCTGTGATTACGGTTTTAATTTTTTAAAAGACGTTCATTAATTGACATCATTTTAAAGAGTGCTAGCAAGGGCGCCGCCAACAAATTAATCTTTGTTTCGTTATGACGATTGAGGCAGTATGTAGTTGTTTTAAGCACACTTGTAGTGTTTGAAAATTCCCTTTAACTCAAGTAAGCAGGACCATGCAAAAAGCGTGAATCTTACGGGTAGAGTTCTTGAAAAACTATGCCAAAAAATGTGCCCGCAATGGCCTCCCCCCCCCTCAAAACTATTTGGCCAAAAATGCCACCCCTTCCGCCCATAAAATAGATTATAATAATAATTCTTATGATGCATAAAAGACTATACTATCCTTTGGAGCTCAGGAAAGAAACGTCTAACGGTTTACCGGATTAACACTAGATTGGCGTCATGAATTCTGTTTCAGGAAATGCTGCATTAAACTTCCTTTTAATTTTCGTCAAAAAACACAAAATGATAACTCAAGATAGTGCAAAAAAGTTATATCCTTTTTGGTGTGAGCTGTTTTAGAATTTGTTTATTTGCGTCAATACAAGAAAACATGCCGCTCGTGATGAGAAGAAACTATGCTTGTAATTTCTTTCTTTTCTTTTTTCTGGAAAATGCGATTAGTTATGTTAATCGGCACAATCAGCGGAAAGAAGTTGAAAAACAAATGTTTTTTCTCACTAACGATTTTCTTTATTCAAGTTAGATAGCTAGCAGGATCCCCGGGGGAACTTTGTCAGACATCTTGTAGTTGGGAAATTGGTAGAACCGGCGGAAACTATTCAAATATTTTGATAGCATCAAACATAGACATAAAACAAACAACTAATTAAAGTATCTTAGCGATGACTCGAAATAATTGGTTGGAAAAGCCAAACCTAAAACAGGAACACGTAAGAAACCCCTATGTGTTCTTGCAAGTTTTTCTTTTTCTTTTGGTTTCATCTTCCAATATCATTACATAAAATTTGTCAGAACATTTATGGAGCACAAGTAGCCATTGAATTATTTATTTTATGAATGTCTTCACCCTTTAGTGTCGCCTTTGGCTTTGTATATCCGTTCGATACCAACAGCCGAAACTCTGAAATGCTTCTCACAGTAAAAAGGTTTGAAGTTTTAGCTGTTTTTAAAAGGGAACCAGCTGGTATAAACTCGCCAGCAAAGAAGCAACGTCTATTGCAAAGTAGAAGTAAACTGAAGAGCAAACTTTGCACAAATTTTATCAGGTGTAAGTGAGTAATCAATTGAGACAAATTTCACGTTTAATTCTTGGTTCGTGCTCAGAAAACTCTCTTTTTCTCAACTAGAGTAGTTTATTTCTGTGTACAAAATTTGAATAATTTTCAGAACAATTGCCAGGTATAATTGGAAAACTTGTCTGCGTGGTTCTTATGAAAACAAAATTGTAAAGAAAAACTTTAAGTGCTTTTCAGAGGGCGAGACTTTGCTTTCATAGTCGCTTTGTAGTGTACTAAGGATTTCTTATCAGATACATTACAAGTTTAGTTGTATATATCGGACTCATAGGAAGGAAGAGAACACCTAATGAAATGCTAAAATATATGTGTGCCTGATTCGTTTCTACAAATTCTCTACTTCCTAATATATTTTTTACACAATCAACTTATAAACTAACTAGGGAAAAAACTGACACAGAGAAATCTTCTAAGTGCAATCTGCTGGTTTCTCTGTTAATTCAATTAGTTCTCGATTAAACTGACAGAGATCTCCCGCATGTTTGGTGAGTCGGTGAAAGTCTTTTAACACATCATGTACGAGCCAATAGGATACAAACAACACGATTGTTTCAAAGAGAAAAACAATTAAACTTGTGTTATCATTTGAAAATGAGTAAACATTATTTGCTCAAAAGGAAAACGAATGGAAATGAACATAAACTTTTTCGGAACGACGCTTGCCTTATTGCGATTGTGCGAAAGAAAATGTATTTCAAAAATTCAGAGCAGTTATAAATTAAAAAGTTTTGCAAGCAAATTTTTCTGATTTTGGTTTGCTATGATTTTTTCAGGTTCATATTCCAGGCTGTAGTGGTCTAAACTACAGTTGAATTTCAGTGCTTTTTGCTCTTGATTTCTAAAGGCGTTTTCTGAATTGCAAGTATCTGAAAGCATTGGTTTAGTGAAAGGATAATTGTGGTAAACAAATTACCCGACTAAAAAACAAAAGCCCCAAAAACATCAAGAAATATTACTGTACGAGCAGGTTGCACGGCTACCAACAAGTTTCAAAGCGGTAAAAGAGCGATGAATTTCGAGAGCTCCGAAATTTACTTCATCTTTTTGCAAGTTTGATTGTTGTCTTTAACGGCCGCCAAGATACTTTTCCTTTTAATGGATCGTGTAGAGCTGCCGAAACTCAATATATAGCTATTTCAAAAAAGGTTGTCATAGTCAATAGTCGATACTGGAGCCGAAACTTAATGTATGTCTCTTAACTGAAAATACCGACTTTTTGGCAAGTCATCAACATGTTTTGAGATAAAATGTTCGTTCACTATCAATTTAGGGTCTCAAAGAAATAAATATGTAAACCTATTTTGTAAAAATAATTTGTTCGTATCTCTTTGAAATCAATACCTAGTAATCAAAGTTTCCCGGTAAACTGTTAATTTATTTGTTCCCACTTCTTTTAACAGAAGATTAAAAGTTCTAAAAAAATTAACGTTCGTGTTTTCCCATGCATTTATTAAGTGTTTGAAAATTGCATTTAGTCACGTAAAATCAGTTTCCCTATTCCACTGTCAGTCTGAATCGCCATGAACCCTAAATATCTAGCAATTGATTCTAACCTCATGCAAGATTCTGCTGCTAAAAAAAATCAATGAGCTTATAATATCATAAAAGCTGCAGTGCAAACCGTTGCATATCTAAACATAAAACTGACCACAGTTTCACACGTTAACATGATTGTAATCATTCTGTTTTAGTCCTTTTAGAATGAAAAAAAGTTGCGCGAGTTCTGTAACATATTCCAAACTAATGAATTAAGAATTTCTTAAAAAGCTACTGTCTTCTTTCAAAACTATCTCTGCAAACTACGTAGAAAGGATTGTAATGTACAACAGTAACGGGCAGTGTACGTCACTTGTCACATAAAGTGTGTTTTGTATGCTCTGCTCCTTTTTTCTTTGCTTGAACATGCACCTCAGTGTACGATGATATAGGTAAAAACGACCTCAGGTACTGTTTTCTTTAATGTATTAACCTTTTGAACTTTTTTTTATGCAAAATAACATACATATAGTTTCCCAAGCTTCAGTTAATTATTAAAAGCGGAGTATGTTTAGTATTCCTTTCTATATATTCTTTCCATTCTGCGTTAATTTTTCTTTCCTTATTACATGTTTTTAACTACTGTTTTTTTAGCCTTTTTTAAAACCATTATTTAATATACAAATATGTAGTGGAAAAGGATCAAAAAAGAAAAAACAACAACGGATGGGTCTGAATATTTGTATTTTAAGACAAGAAAACCACGGCATTAGCTAACGTGAGTGGCATTGCTTTTTAAGGCGTGGACATTAACAACGCCCAAAGACACCGAATCGTGACGACACCAATCCATTGTTTCATGTTCATTTACGCTTTTGTCATTTACTGTTTGTACACGATAGTATAATATGTTTGTATCAATTATAAAGAAAAGCTGAAATTTACCTCATGTATCTACGTATGTAACACAACGCATGTTTTGAAAACAGTTTGTTTAACACCTGCGACGCTCATGGTTTCGTAATATCTTGGTAGCGATCTATTTTGGCCTACCGACATGCATTATCTCCCAACGCTGGTTTTTACATAGTTTAGACTTTTACCGTTCAGTGCAGTTTCAGCATTTTAACGTCTCTCGACGTGCTATCGGGGACTTAAAAGAACCCACACGCTTGTCGACAAGATTAGGCTAATGCCGGTGTTGTGGACTGTCACTTCTCTACAAAGGGCCTGCTGTAATTGGGGAAACCTGTAGCAGTGTCCCTCTCCCATCAGGGAGAAAACTAGTAAATGAATAAAATGTCGTAGTAAGTTTCAGTTAAGAATTGATTCATGATACACCACTGCTATATTAAAATTCTAATTGTAGCTAACAATAAAGATAACATCGACAAAGATTTATCCTGTCAATAATATTTCAAATATTAAACAAATCTTATATTCGTAACTAAGCTATTTCGATAAAATATGACCTTAGACCAAAAATCGCTTGAATTATTGTATGTTCTCAGAACTATGGAATTTTATCCTAATGCGATGTTGGGGATTCGCATTCCTGAATCAGTTAACATCTTTGAACGAGGTTAAGGATTTTTGAAGGATGAATTTCGCAAGTGACGAGTGCGTTATGGCGGATACGTGGGCGACGTTTGTCAGTATCCTTATTACAAAAGTAACCAAATTAGAACATTTTATGTAACTTTTTCAAGATTTTAACTGCACGTTCCTTTAGAGTATTTTGGTCTTATCAAGCTCTTATATTGGAAACGAGCCTAAACAAACCCGGATAAAAAGCAGCCTTTTCTTGTGGTGTATTTTATGGCTTATCAACCTGACACTTAACAAAACTGACACCGACTCACGCAGTTGTAGTTTCTGCTTTTGCACGGAACTCTTTTGTAAGGGGAAGTCTTCGGCAGAAATGCATATAATAAGAAACACTAATTTTATACCTGCTGTTACCAGCTGGCCCGCCTTTTAAAATATATGTAATACAAAGAACTGGCAAGGGAAAGAATGACGTGTAAACACTATATGACAACGTTAAGCGAACGTGGGCGAACCAACACACCCTAGGACTCGCATCGTAAGATAATGTAATATGCTGGCTGTCATAAAGGCGGTAGAGGTTTAAAACTAACATCCGTTTAGGACTAGAAAAAAATACGAAAGAGTTTGCTTGACACAGACTTCGATAACAAATTAACAGTTCACGTTTTTTGGCGCAAACTCTTTGGCCAGCCAGAATAGAAAGTCAATGCAGGTAAAGCTTTCAAGGAGAATAAAGAGCTACGTGATGGTCACGTCAGTACGAAAATCAAAAGGCAATTATTTGAACAGTAATGGTTACAAAAAATAAACACAAATTTTATTCCAGAACATGTTTTACAAATTAACAAGTTAATTGGATGAAAACCATGATTTTTCCAGCAAACATAATATACGAAAAAGCGAATTTAGCTAATATAGGTTTAGAAATAAATCAATTGCGAAAGTTCACCGTTTATGTAAAGTCCTTAGCTACGATTCTGAAAAAAAGAAGTTATCTTGTTTTAAACAGACAAAAGCTGCATAGAGTGACAGCCAGATGAAAAATCTGATTTCATTCAGACAAAAGAAGTGTGACAAAGAAAACTATGTCGCTATGGAAACAAGATTTTTGCAAATATCTAACGCAATTAGAGGGGAAGATCATAATTTGGAAAATGGAAACAGATAAATTTGAAATTAAAATTTATTCCAGGACTGAGTACATTTATAGAAACTGCGTTGGTTATGATTGATACATTTCTTACCACCACTTTTTATAGGATAACGAAAGCCTATGACTACTCAATAAGACAAAATAGTAATACTCACATATAAATCGCGTATGTGACAACTTTTCTAGCTAGGTAGAAATAAAGGCTGATACTCGAAACAAACAATAAGCCTCAAAATAATCTGTTCTTGTGTAACTTTACAAAATGATATCTTCTTCTTGGTCCACAACTCATCTTCAACTTCACAAAAGAAGATAATTATATTTATACCTTTTAAATGTATTTCTCACAGACAAATTTATGAACGCTAATAAGAGGAAGACATTCGAAGTGCAAACTATCTATCTCTTCTTGTGCCAGACCAAAAACATGAAAGAAAGCCCTTGAGCTAAGGATATCTATTTGAACTTTTAAGGCAGATAACTGGGTCTGCAATACTTATTGCTGATTATTTCCGTATCAGGTGGTGCTAAGCGATACGTCTAAACAAAACTTGAACAAAGAACTAATAAAATCGTACGCGTGGGTGAATGAGCGGTTATAGCTTGGAGGCGATCGAGTCTGGGAGCATAGAAGGCTTACACCTCAATCGACGAACAAGATGAAGATTAAGTTGGCCTGTACCGTTTTTGTTACGATGTGGGCGCTCTCTTTAGCTTTTGTAAGTACTTCTGAATATATCGTTGTATACGAGTTAAAAATTTATGATTTTATTAACAGTAAGCACAGAGCAGATCCTGTTTTTCAAAATGCCGGCAATGCAAACTCAATGTTAAACTTTTAAAGTTTTATTGCTACACGTACTATGATCGGCTCAGTCTCAGCATTCTTTTTAAGCAGTTTCGAATCGATAGAGAACGGTACTAAAAAGTGTTTTCAAGCCAGTTTCTGTCTATACTCTTTTAAATTAACATAGGAAATCAAGTTCGCAAACATTAATTTTGAAATTTTAATGGCAATTCTCCTCAAGAGTTTGTAAATTCAATAAAGTATCAATTGTTTTTTTATCGAAAATGTTTCCTTTAGTTAGAATAAAACTGTATATATTTTTGTTAAGATGTCTAACTGTATTGCACTTCGAACTGCTGTGATATATAATTTTTTAGTACGTGAGGGATCATTTCATCTTAGCATGATCTATTTAGGGGGCACAATTCCATGGAAACCGAGCGTTTGTGTAATAAGAAAGGACATTATTTCCATTCTACACGCCACCTGCCCGCTGTTAACAGCAGTCGTCCACAACGAAAGGCGGACTTCCCAAAAGACGAACATCGCCCGGTGAGAATTTATACACAACTGACAAGACACAAAGGAAACTGTTACTTTATGCGGAATTTTTAGTTGAGGCCTTTGAATAGTCACAGTTGTGGCGCGATATCGAGACAATCGTTTCATTGGTTTCAAACACTTCGAAAAGATAAAACGAGAAAACTGTGAACGGCGATTTTTATTTCAGTTTGTTGGAATACTGACCAAGTTAACTTTACTTTAACTGGTTGGAAATAAAATTTGTCTGAGATATTTATCTACTAAATAGTTGTCGGTGGCTTCGTACAAGCAAGTAGGTTCTCGGAAGAAAGATCTAAATTGAGCAATTTAAAATGACAGCTCAGTGGTTTTGCACTCATGGAGTCACACATTAGGCTGTCATGTTGTGGGGGCAACGCAATCAGCTGCAAGAAAATGGGTGAGCTAATACTATCATAAAATCTGCTGTGTACACCATTGCATATCGATTTAGAAAAAAAAGTGATCATGATTTCACATGCTTTTTCCTATTTGTTAGATGTCTTGTATCAATCGGTAAAACTCTATGAATAAAAAAAATGCATATTTCGGCGAGAAAAGTTACAAGACTAACGAGTAACGAAATGAAAAAACACCTACTGTGACTTTCTTTAACAACTGCTGTCTTCTCTCGAGATAATTATTCTTTAAAACTGAAATGTCCTAGAAAGGCTGGTATCGCGGAATACTCAGTTAGAAAAAGTGCGTCATCTTTGTTTAAGCTTCCAGAAACATCAAAGCACGCATTTGGTTTCGTCACATATAGTTTTTTTAAGGGCTGGTAATTTTTTTGCCTTTAACATGCAAATGAACCCCTCACCAACAACTATTTCCTTTTAAATTATAAAACCGTCCTAAATTTTTTTAGTTACATACAACTTCCCGTGCTTCAATTAATTATTAAACAACAAATATTCCTTAATTATAATGTTTTTCAAGACATGCAAATTTGTAGCGGTGTGGCGTTTTGAAGCGTGGAAACTAAAAACGCCCAAACACAACCCGACTCACCTGCGTCCATCGGGGGGCTGTCTCGTAATCACTTAAGCTTTTCTCGTTTATTGTATGACATATATGTATCAGTTCCAAAGAAAACCGATGCTTAAGTATTAACAACATACCTTCTTTCAAATTTGGAAACGAATACCACGCATTTTCTTTGAAAGCAGATGGTTTGATTTACTTCAGAGATACTCCATATACACGAACAACCTTGCAACTAAACTTCATAAAAATACATTTTTTTTTCTCTAAAACATTTTGGTTTCAGTTCTTAAGCGAAGATGGGGTTTATTATGCCGTCTGAGCAAGCGTAACTGCAGATAATTTTGTTTCTCATAGCCATTCTTGCTGCTTGCCAATTTACATGTACTTGGCAACGATTCTCTCTAACATCTTCCTACGTAACGATCTTTAATTTTACTATTAATCTGTTTTACGTGCCAACCAATGTATGTTCTAGATAGTCTAAGCTTTTGCAGTTTTATAGTGCGAATAAAGACATATTAAATGTTATTCTGTAAAACTCAAATGCAAAATTTCCCACAGTCAAAAATATTCGGATCTTCGATTTGTTACTTAAGTTTTAGGAAAATGAAACAGCTTGCATGCAGTAATTGAACATTTCTTAATCAGTGCTTTAATAAAAATTTAAAACCATATTCTAATTACAAGGTAATTTTAAAACTAAATGTGTATTTCTACTAATACAAGTCAAAGCGAAAAACCCTGCAGTTGCTAGCAACAGCGAGGATCGCTCAGTTAAATATCAGTTGATCTGATAAAAGCGTCAGTAGCGCAAATTTTTCTGAAACAGATCTCAAGCGACGCAACTAACTTAATTAAACTCATGTCCACGTAAATATTATGAACATAAACTGCAGGGCGTGACTTTGGCGTGTGGCATGTTGCCATTAACACTTTAGTGGGCTGGAAGCTGGTGAGACGACTGCAAACTGCGGCGGAAAGCAATATAGCAATATAAACAAAGGACGGAACATGAAAAGAAATCGACAAACAACCAATTCATTAGAACGAGTAGGGCGGAAAACAAAATTAATTTCAGGAACTATGTGATAAGATGAGGCAATTTGTCCAAGCCACAGGTTTTATAGTTAAATAGACCCCATATTACTCGGAAAAGAAGCCTAAATTTTAAAAGCTGTTTGATATCTTTGCAAATTAGACTGTATATGTATTCCGGGTTTGATCAAAATAGGGTGACATGGTATGTTTTTCGCCTGTGGGGTTTAATGTGCAGCTGACGTTTCGAGCGTTAGCCTTTCGTCGGAGCAAACGTAGGTTCAGATTTCGTCCGTCGGCGACGAGGGGTTAACGCTCGAAACGACAGCTACACATCATACCTCACAGCCTAAAACACAACATATTCGTTGAGCAAATGTGCGTGATTCAGCTTACTTACCCGCCCCCCCCCCCCTCCCGCAATTGCTTTGTTCAAAACTAGTCTTCCAGTCTATATATCCTACTCTCGACTGACATCAGATATTGTCCAATGCCGGACAGGTGCAATTTTAAGTATTGCGTTTTTACTATCCTAGTTTTGTAAGTTTTGGAAAGTTTTCATTGCTGTTTGCGAATACACGAAAGATTGTGTTTCCAAATTACAGATATATGATGATAACTTTCTTCTACAACCTGACAGCGAGTCTTGCATACAGTTATAGGCAGGTGGCAACTGAGCTATAGCCGTATAAGTTTTTAATTCATGGTCATTGATAAGGAAAAGCCTACTTTCGGCCCAAAGTCAAAGATCGCCGTAGTCTTGTGTGCGAGATTGGGTGGTATTATCGTACTTGGTACTAATAGGTGAAGCAATCTTGTGACAAAAAAGAATAACAAGGCTATCTACTTCATTCAATGAGAGCTTTTTTTATAAGATCGTCGTTCGAGGCCAAAAATTCAAAATTTGAACGAACAGGGATTTTTTCCGCGTTTCCAAGCATTGCTTCAAGATATTCCTTGAATTTCAACTTGTAGATGGAAAATAAGGAAATATCTTGGAAGCCCTAACTGAGCAAGACAAATTCAATCCTTTGTACTGTTCCTCTTCCCAAGGAGATAACTTAAAAATGCCTTTGTCCAGAATACTCAAAGCTCATGATGGTCAAGAGGACGACTGTAATAATAATAATAACAATAATAATAATAATAATAATAATAATAATAATAATAATAATACGACAAAATGTTGGCAGAAGGAGCAGATTGAGGTCTCGGAGAGTAAACCAAGAAAATGTCGGCAAAACCGGGGAAGAAACAACAAGAGAAAATGCTAATTTGCCTGAAATCGTAACA
>JAOBRG010396668.1:0-10275 GCA_027574985.1 Umimayanthus nakama | reverse complement strand
CCCCCCCCCCCCCCCCCCCCCCCCCCCCCCCCCCCCCCCCCCCCCCCCCCCCCCCCCCCCCCAAGCACAGAAATTTCTAAAAACTTTCTCTGAAACGGAGAGAGATACAGCAACAAACTTTGAATGAATTAAAAGAAAGAAGTTAAACTTTAGTAGGGATTTGTTTCCATATTCTATGTTTTATTTTTGAATGAGAAAGTTCCATAGTTTTATAAGATAAACGAGATTGTGTACGGCTTTGATAGATGAGTTTGTAATAATTTTGATAACTGCTTTGATCAATGCTAAACAAAACTACCTTAGGCCTGAAGAGCGGCTTATAAATGTTGTGGGCGAACATGGTGCTTGCAGACAGCATACTTGAGTCCGCGGACGACATGACAGCGGCTGCTACTGCTCCAAGTCCGATAACCCCCACCCAGTTGGGGGTCAGGTACTGTAGAACCAGGGGGAGGATAAGACTCTTCTCAGGGGAGGGCATAGTATAGTTTGTTACGTTCAGTGGAGCGCTATAGTATCCAGTTTTACTCCAGTCTAGAAAAGATGAAGTTATTTAGGATTATATTAAGAATGTTCAAAACCAATGAAGCGAAATCAGAAATTCAAGGCAAACACCACAAAGACAAGACAAACGTTCTGATCAATGATAAACATAATGCTCCGATTGACACGTTTTAGGGACAGTTCACTATTCAAAGCAGATAAATGCAAGGCGACGTTTTAATGCTTAAAATATAGACATTTTTAATAAACGCTACGTCCTCATATTTATTTTGAAAATTAAAACGGAGGTTTTTTCCGTTTGAGCCGTCAGTCCACTCGTGAACAGCTGTTTTCGAGCACGTAAAACAAAAGCTTTCAAGCCATGGTCTCCATGCAAAGTGGAATTCGCGAATTGCACCCAAAGTGTGTAAGTGTTTTTGGAGTGGTAATTTTGGAGTGGTAATCTTTTCCGAAGGGTTTGTCGTTTGTTCGTTATGCATACAAGTGCTATACAGCAGCTGTTAATCAAGTGTCAGTTAACAAGCTTCTTTGAAGTTAAATTCAACTAATCATACTATTTGACTGTTAATATGATTTCCCTGAGACCCTGATTCCTTCAAGAAAACAGTCCTTCTTGAACCGCCACTTGGCCTTTGGAAACAGTTGAAAGGTATTTAAGAAGAAGTGGAAGTAGGGATTGTGGAGCAGGGGAGGGGGGCGGGGTTCGCGATGAGGGGAGGGGGTACGTGCCCTCGAATATTTTTAGAATTATAAAGAATTAGTAAGAAAAGTTTTCTTGTGCCGCCACCCCCCCCTCTCCTAAATATCGAGTCACTAATGGTGCCCCCCAATCCCCCTCCCATCCCCAGTCTCCATAATCTCAAAGTTGCTCCGCGGTCCCTGGGAAGCATGGACGTTGTGCAAACCTGTGGAGTTTCCTATCGCGCCAATAATGACGGCCGGAATGGCGAACACGATGCATCCAACACAACCGGTGAAAGACAGGATCTGAGCAGTTCGGGGGGTCTTTGAGGAAAGAACTCTTTGGAAATACACCTGCCACGGGATGCCTCCAAACATCTGGTGTAGTGATAAGAAAACGGGATATCAGTCACCAAACACCAGAACTAGGAAAAGAGGATACAGAAATGACTAACACATAGTTTTTGGAAGTTTTTGGAGCGAACCCAAACCTGAACACAAATTTGAAATGAGGGTTGTATTAGAGACAACGCTGTTTTCGTTACATATAAAAAACAACTCAGAAAACAAACAAACTCAAAACACCGCTTTGTGAGAAGTGTAGAAACTATGTTAAGAAAGATTGAAGGTTTCTTGCGTTCGAATATGGCCATGTAATTTTTAAGTTGTGTATGTGTGAATTGTGTGTGAATTAATCCCCGGGGACTTTGACGTTCCTAAGTTGCTGATGTAACTTTAAAGTTTTATTTTATTTTTGTACCATTAAGGGTTCGTTTAAATGAACCCGGGTTGGCTGCCCACTCGGGTCAGAACACCAGTTCGGATCAACCCTTCTCCAGTCAAACGCGTGTAACTGTTTACGGGTCAGACAACGGGTTCATGTAAACAGTTACTGGCTTTTGACTGGGGATGGGTTGACCCGGGCTGGTAACCAGACCCGGCTTGGCATTTAAATCGGGTTCATTTAAATGGCCACTTAGACATTATGTTGTCATGTTCTACGGGCAATGGCCAAATCCTAAGTGCTTTAGGAACATAGTTATTAATATGACAAAAGGATGAAATACGATAACAGAAAGTAGGAAAAAAATTTTCTCTCGGGGAAGGGGGGTGGTGTTGTTATACTTGACAAGATTGCGCCCCTACAGACACGTACATTTAAAATAAAAATACATATTTTCAGTCGACCTCACAGCTGTTGGGTTGCTATTTTACGTTGCCTGGTAACTTATCTCATTTGAATTTTTAATCTAGTAAACGAGTGGAAGCGACATAATCACGGCTATTGACAAAGCCTTTTAACTGATGAAGCATTGATGTACAATTTTCGGTAAAAAACGGGCGCTAAAACTGCAAACAAAGGAGATTAACTCTCTGCCCAATTTTTTTTTTATAAAACCCGATGTTACGTATTTATAACTGAACGTGGTCCTTAGCAACGTGATTTACATACGCCCTATTGTAAGCAGTAAGGACCTACCAACCCTCCACTACTTTTTACGGCATTTTTTTGAACATCTGTTTCATAGGTGAATGCATTGGATATATCTGGACAGCAAAGGGTGGAATGGCAATCTTAGCTAAAATGTAAGAGTGGCATAGAAAAAATCCGGGGGGAGGGAGGTTGTAACAATCCTAAGACGATTTTCTCCTGTTTGGGAGGGTTGATAAAGGGACTTTATAATGTAATAATTATTGAGTAAAATTCGAATTGATGAGTCTACATCCCTAGTCACAATATAACTTTGTTCTTAATGGTAAAACGTTTCTTTCTGGTGCCAGGTTCCCAACTGCCCGGGCTAAAGATAGCCAACCGCTTACCAACAGGAACGCATCGTCTATCCATTTTCCTGTTTTTGTTTCGGACCATTGGCCCAGCCAGTCAGAAGACGTACTGCTGATAGGTGCGACGGCCGGGTGGTGGATTGCAAAAGGGATACACAGGAACTGAAAACAAGAAAATGGAAGATCATAGGTCAAAGATTCAAATTGTATTGTACACTCAGGCATCTAAAGGAAGAATTTTATTTTTTGAAAAAGAATTGATGCTTTATCTCTGTTAAGCTGGGGACAAACATCCAAATTTTCATGAGGCGAACTAAATTTAGCAGTTAAGTGCTTGATAAGTTTGTCCTTTGCCCCGATTAAGTTCGACAGATTCTATTTGGATCGTCTGACACACTATCTACGTCTTCTTTCGACGGATAGAACTTGTCAAAAATTGGTTCGTCTTACTAAATTCGACGTTTGACCTGACCACTTGAAAAAGTTAATTTGGGTCGACACGAGCTACAAGTTAGTTCGACCTAAAAAGATCAACGTTTGTCTCAAGCCTAAGGCATTAAAAGTATTCCATTTAGTTTTTTCAATTTCAAGTTGTTCTAAGGACTTCTAAAATTTGTTTTGAGCTAGTTCAATCGAACCCTATTCTGAACAAAACGAACTACAAAATCTTGTCAAACTACTGATTTCACTAGCTCTATATTGTTTTTCTTTGTTGTTGTTCTGAATGTTGAAACTAGGGAATTTTATCGTAAAGATAAAACACAAAGACAAAGAAACTTTTATTGCTTTTTTGCTAAATACAAATACAAATAGATTCTGCTTTATTGAAGGAAAACAGCCCCACTATGAAAACTGTTGCATTTTGCGTGAAGGAAGTTAATAAAGAGAAGAGAAATCGAAAATAGAAAAACAGATTCTTTTTTATTCTGAAGGTTGCAGTTAAACCGACATGTCTTTAAAACTTTAACTTTAATGTTTATTAACCCTATTTAGACTGCATGGGCATTTTTTAGCGTTCCCAGGATTTTTTTTTTGGGGGGGGTGGGGGGGCGTCAAACGCCCCCCTCCATTTCTTAAAACAAGAGGGTATAGACATGCATATTGTACCATTAATCAAACGTCGTGAGATAAGCCTATTGCTACAATATATACGCCAGCTCTGACGTCACATGACGTCCCTAAGGCGCCATATAATCGAGTTTCATGGCAGCCATCTTGGTTTTTCGGACATTCTCAAAACGTTGTCAAAACTTATTTTTCTTCTTCACATTTGTTGAATAACTTCATTAGATAACTTTGTCCGTTTTGTCAGTATAAAAGTACAACAAACACTGAAAATTAAAATGAAAACATGAATTGACGAAATGTGACCTTAATTAACAGGGCTCCATAATTTGGTTGCTACAGCAACAGTTTATTTAACTACGAAAACATAACAACACCAAATTGTTCCAAGATAAATTTGAGGAGAAGTCACGAAGTGGGAACACTGTACACGCAATTGTTCGTGAGGAATATAGATTTTTAAACTTTGGTATTGCATCAAACGCACCACCCAGTCCGAATAGGGGAAAGTTTTAAATAGCTAAGCTAATCCCTAAACTGCTCAGATGTTGGCGTTCACTGTGTTAGCGACAAATAAATAAGAATTAGCTTACCAAACCGATCATGATACAAATCAGTTGGATGATGTCAGTGTATGCCACTGCGTATAGTCCTCCAAACATGGTGTAAAACACGGCTATGCAGGCAGAAGCGATGACGGACAAACTCTGATCCAGTCCCAGTATCACGCTGACTGTGGCCCCAAGAGCGTTGAGAATGGACCCGGACCAAAACAGCTCTCCACAAAGCGCTGGGATATACAGCAAAGCCCCCATACGGTCACCGTATTTCTGCTGGAATGGGTCCAGCATCGTGTAGTATTCTCTCTCGCGCATTATCTTGGCGAAAAAGATGCCATGAGGGAGAGATTGGTCAGTAGATGTGGTGAAAGATAGTTTGCATGTATTTAACCGAGCCGTAACCATAGCTTTATCCACAGCCATGACCATAACAATAACGATAGCCATAACAATAGCCCTAACCACAACAATAACCATAACCCGAATATTGGCCATAGCCATAAAGTCATAGCCATATCCAGAGTCTGTCCGCAAACGTTAAATCCGGGCAGAATACCATACTCATATCCATATCCCTATTCATACATAAAACCATAGGCGCCACAGCCACAGCCACAAAAATAGCGAAAAGAGTTTAAATTCAAGAGCTACTTTAACTGTTCTAACCGGGGTAGCTAAACAAAAGAGCTTATCAAAATATTGATGATTTTAATCAAAAAGTCATTAAGTACCATGATCATCATACAAAAAACGGAGACATTTGTGAAATGGTCGACTGATCTCTTAGGCTTCAACTACCGACTACGTTTTCTAAAACTCACCCAAACAGAGGCTGAGTCCGTAGCCCCAAGGGGCCTGGGTCCAAACCAGTCCACTGCTGTAAACCTTCTCCGCCGTGCCGTTGATATATCCGCCCCCAACCCACGTGGCTAAAAGAGAGACCAAGGAAATAACAGGCGGGCAAGATAGGTCGTCAATATAGAACAAAACGCCGACAAAATCCCATCATTTCTCTTTATAAGAACCTTCTATTAAGAGCATGAGGCTGAAGTTTGCCCCAAATTAAAGAACATGTTAAAACACTCTGAGGCTAAGGGAATGTGACGAGTTTTAATTTTGGATGCTGCATAACTGATCATGAAATCGTGATGGAAAGAGTAAGTTTTTCGGCTAACGTTCATCGGCGCAACATCGCCGTTTGTGTTGTGCATGGATATGTTAATTCAAGATTATGTGTTAATGACTTTTGAATAGCCAAAACAAAATAAAATTTCATGGTGGGACACGAAACTTTTTAATCTAAGTTGTTATCGATGGTCTGCCAAGTTGTTTTAATAACTGATTGGTAGGAGTCGCCAACTTTTTTGGATTTACTGGTTTTATGCCAAAACCGTCTCCAATTTCCCAACCACACCTCACCCTTATCCCAACCAGCACAAAACTCATTTCCTAACCGCCGATATCTCGGTTGCAATTTGTCGAATACAACTGGAAACTTGAACATGGCGCCACAGTGCCGTAGTTGATGAAGGTTCGCAAATGTGTTTGACAAAGTGAGAGTTTTTGGAGGTAATTATGGATAAAAGATGATAGGGACGATTTATTAATCTTGAAGAATATTTTAGTTTTTTTTATGGATTTATGGGTGAGTTTAAATTTAATTTTTGAAGTTACCATCAGCTCGTTTGCCATCCGCGGAGTGGCACTTGCTCGCTAAGGCAGAACCTGCGAAGGAGGAGGGAGGGGGGGGGGGCACCAATCCCTCTTCCCACTTAAAATGAAAATGACAATGAGTTTCAACCCCCTATCCCCCTCTCCACTCTGTGTCATTAGTCAGCCCCCGCCCCCATTCTCCTCCCCCCCTACACACACTTCTTTTTTTAATAAAAATAATAATAACAACAATAATAATAATAATAATAATAATAATAATAATAATAATAATAATAACAACATGTTTTATTCGCACTTCCTTTTTTATCTTTTTACAGGAACAGAAAAATAAAATAAAGAAACTATATTTCATTGTTGGTTGGTATGTTTAAATTGTGAAAGTAATATGAAAAGAAATATAGAGGTATATATGTACGGAAATGCCTAGGGCCTAAATGAGCCGAAAACAGTTTTCTAGTAAGGTCCCTAGCCAGAACATGTGTCAGATTGTAAATATGTAGCTTTAATCGAACAAACGTTTCAAAGCAGCCCCGTTGTTCCTGTTAGCTTGCGGTTCCTGTTCTATAAACTCTGTTCTCAAGTTTAAATATTCTCTCAAACTCCTCTATAGTCACGACCAAAAATTGACATGTTGCTCCCCCTTAAGGAAAAAAGCGACAAAGTCTTTAAATCTTTACCTCTGTAACGTAATTTGTACCGCCGTGTTTGTTAATGTTGTAAGCACGTAGTGGTCCTAATCTGATGAAAACGCCGGAACAGTACAAATAGCTATAATTGTTTTTAATATCAATTTGCTTAACTTAGAAAAGAGTAATAAATTACCTCCCAAGGAAGTGAGGGTGTTTACTTTTAGTTTTGATTGTAAATGAATATCTTTATGGAATTGTCATTCACAATAAGATTTCATTGGTTGCTTAGGCAACAGACTAATAAATGTTAGCTGAATCTGTTGTTAAACTAGCAAAAAGAGAAAGGCTTTTGATTAAAGTTTACACAATAAACTCGGGGCATGACCCTCTAGTTATGCATAAAATAGAACATGTAGCCAGCTCACTAAACAAGCTTCTTGCGCTGCGCCACCTTGCAGCTGTCGGCGGTCTTGCTGAAAATACCGCGTTAGAAACTACAAATAATAGAAGTGGTTTACACTCTTTTTCATAAGTTTTAAACGAGGCTCGTTGCTTTTAATTTATGGACGATTTGGGCCTCAATTGTTCTTAGCTTGTTCTTATTTTTTAAAAAAATAATAATTTAACCATGATGCTATCATTATTTTAGTTAAACGTTCGGCACTGGCCTCTTCTCTGTCTACTCGGTGTTTCTAACTGCAGCAAAAAATTCGCAATGAAACGACGAAATAACGAAACGTGTTGAATTTTTCAATAAAGAATTTGCAGTCACATGCACTTGTATCTCAAGCCGCCTCAATTGTTCTTAGTATGTTCATGGTTCTTGGACAAATTTGAGCCTCGTCCAGTGTTCTTATAAAAGGGTTCGGAAATAGAAAGGCGTATTCCTCCGCGGCTCACTACGCATCTGCTCGTTTTTCCACCCTCGGCTAACTAGAACGCCAAAGCTACGCTGGCTACGCAAGTACAAAAAGTCGAATGAATGCGGAATAAGCCTTTAAAGCAGTTTACAACATCACGAATACGTAATGACAGATTTGGGGTCAACTCGAATCCTATTACTGATACCGTATTATCTTTGAGATTTTTATAAAATTAATCGATTTAAAAATGGGCTCTAAACATTCCTGGGTTGTAGAAAATTTGTGTCAAAACAATTTAAAGCTTTCCTGCAACAACTGTTAAAATTGATTCTGTTCTTAAAGGAAAACAACTGACAAAAAAAAATGGGCTTTAATTTGGCAAAAAAAAAAATATCAGGAATGTAGACCGTTTTTTTACCACGTATGCAGAGCCATACTTATACGAAGCCGGCATGGAGGTCAATTGCCCCCTATATACCCACCCCCACTCCCTAAATTTTAAGTCTAGTTAATACTCTGGTACGGCCAGTACACCGCTTACCAGTCAGGGTAAACGCTCCGACAAACATTCCAATACTTCGTCCAGCCAGCATGGCCTCCTCCTCGCCCTTCTTTCTCTTCCTGGCTGCCCACAAGCCGATCACAAGGATCAGGACGTAAAACACGATCATCCCGACCAGACCTCCTATGTTTACCGCCATCTAAACAATGATAGACGCTCATATTATTTTTTTTAGAAAAACAGTGCTCACAACTTTGGCTGGAGGTTTTTTATCCAATGCCTCAACACCTTTTTAAGTTAGCGTTGGACATGACGAGAAAAACACAATGAGAACCAAAAACATTTTTCAGTGATGAAAAGTATTTTCTAAAGTAGCACAGCAGCACTCAGTTGTGGTGACACTTTCAGATGTTACGTCATATTACTATTCCAGGAAGGGTAGAGAGGGTCGGTGGGGAGAAGAAACGAAGAAAGGAGGAAAAAAACGAAGTCAGAGGTTTGTTGTACAACGGCACTGATCCATAAAGTAAAAACATGAACATACGTTAACCTCAAGTTTAAAAGTGGTTTTGACTGCCAAATCACTACTTTTACTATACAGCTGAAAGATTTCGCGTGCTGTGATTGGTCAATTGCAAGTCCGTAATAGAAATTGTGTTAGTCTTGTTTGCTCGGTCCTTACGGCAAGTTATGGATCCTCGATTTTTCCATTTTGTTTTCATGGCCCGCTCACTTCGAGCTACAAGAAAGGAAAAAACTGGCTCATAACTTGCCGTACGGCCATTTTAGATGACTAGACTCGCCGCAACCCCCCCCCCCCCCCCAAAAAAAACAAACTTGTTAAGGCGCGTTTCAAACGTCGCACTTCTCATGCGCCGTATACAAAGCCAATGAGTAAATTTTATTGTTCTACCTCATTTGCATTTGTGTTCGGCACATGCAGAATGCGACGTTTCAAACGGGCCTAACTCTCTCAGCTCCAAATACGCACTATGACGTATTGCCGAATTGTCCTAACTGTATCTATAGTTTCCTTGTAAACTAGTTGGGAGAAAATTTTTATCTTAGATAAATTGCCGACTTGAAGGATCACTTTCGTTTAATAGTGGCTTGGCCTGAAAAAGTTAAAACGGCACAGCTATACTGTTTGCTTGTTGAAATGTTCACTCAGATAAAAGTCAAAATTAGCGCCAGTTTAATTTGCTGCCGTTTAAACCTATAGCCCAGCCAGGTCCTTTAAGTCTCTCCTGAACAAAAACGGCAGAAGTGCAAAAATGTCCGCAAAGTTAACTTGACCTACGTCGGGCAGTTCGAAGACCAGTGTTTATTATTTCAGAAGAGAACGAGCTCGTTTTGTGTCACACCTGACCGCATGCGTCACGCGAGATCAATTCATGATCACATGGGCGTCTCGGTAAAGCCATTTGAATGACTTTTTTTCTTTTTATCTTAATTTCAAAGTTAAAAGTTTATGGGCCACGAGTTGGGTTTTCTGAAAACCTCTTGCTGTAAATGTGTATGAATTTCACAAAAATATACCATTTTCATTCAATTTGGAGTTTAAGTTTTGTTCTTATGATTGTTTCATAAAACTCAAGTTACACTCGTAACAAAAATAACTAAATGAAAAGTTTAACCAGTGCAATTAACTATTAATTACGGAGCCCAGTTAGTGCCATCACTTCTTTCCACCTTTTTTTGCACGAGTTTTTTTGCACGACCTTTTTTGCACGAGTTTTTTTGCACGAGTTTTTTTGCACGAGTTTTTTAGCACGAGTTTTTTTGCACGACTTTTTTTGCACGACTTTTTTTTGCACGAATTTTTTACACGCGCATGCGTGGATTCAAAGTTGACCATCTGATTTGCGGGCGCACAACTTATAACGTAGATAATAATAGATCAGGTACACAAGTAGATGCCTTGTTCCCGCATATGTAATGTGTTTTGTTCACGTTAACAGCAGACTGTTGTCTGTTTCAGTTATTTACATCACGTTACTCGGAGACCATGT
>JAOBRG010396667.1:0-24622 GCA_027574985.1 Umimayanthus nakama | reverse complement strand
TGCACCTTTCCATTTAAACTGGTCAGAACCAGTCCTTTTCGGCCGGCCAGAACGGACCAATGGAAAGCGACCTAAGGGTGTGTTCGATTGACCCTATTCCGTCTATTCCGGAATAAAAATAAACTTCAAAATTTTCTCCTGATTCGCAAAGCAATTAGACATCTCGTTAAAAGCAATGACTGCGGCGAGATGTATAACTCAGTTGCTTTTTTCTTCTATCTTTGCAAGAGTTGTGGCCAATAAGATTGAACAAAGTTTTGATTCTGTTTGTTCTTCTTCCGGAATAGAGTCAATCGAACACGCCCTAAAAATCAATCCAACTTTCGACAACAAATTGAGTCACTGATTTGTCAAAAAATTAGACTTTGTTGTTGATATGAAACAGGGCTAAAATGTTGAATACCTGTTTTCTTCCGCATGCCATCTTTAGACTTTATGACGACGGTACAGTTTCATTCATGCAAATAAAAATGCTTAGCAGCTATTAACAGATTACCGGGCTAAAATTTTAGCCGTTTATATTCATAAAAGAAATCTGCTTGTACAAGGCCGAATCCGAAAAGTATAAGAGTCGATAAGTCTTGCAAACTCTACAACAATTTTGATCAAGATTTTAACTACACTAAGCACTATTCTCAGATAGTGCAAGCTCGACGGACTTTATACTTATTAAAGTTTAATTTAATAGTATAAAACAATTATATCAAATTATAATTGCAGTTAATAACAATTATAAATATAATAGCAATTAATAACAATTAAATTAAAACATAGTTGCTGTTTCAGTTCTGGTCATACAGATTCATTTTTTAACATATAGGATTGTAATCAGTCTTTTTAAGATTTATTTGCGTTCAGTCATGTAATTTTAGTTGATTTGCCCCGACATGTCGCATGTCAAGTACTGGCGGAACGCCTATGACAGAGATAGATTGCTTTTTAACAACGAGCTCACGCAAAATTGGGAAAGCAGTAAAGATTAAGTGGCGGATAGCACTGAAGCCTGAATTTTGTCCGCAATGCATGCTGGTTCAAATATTGTGTGCAAGATTTGCGAACACGACTTCCGTCAGATTCTTTCTTGTTTGCTTGTTCGATTGTTAACCAAGTTTACAAAAACTTTTAGAAGACAGCACGACCGCACCCGTCGCGTCTTGAGAATGAATAAAAGCTTACAAAAGTTCAGTATACGGCCTTCGACAACACAACATCCGGCTATTCCCAAACCGGGCACGTACAGTCAGCCCTCGAGTCGCAATATAGTCTTAATACGGCAGCTTTTAACACCTTAAAAGAGATTAGGAATGATTAACTGATTAACTAAAAGCGTAAAATCGGCGCAATGTTTGAGTACTTTATAGTTTGCTAGGTCGTTTTGTGATATATAGTCAATTCATCATAATGTAGTTTGAAACAAGGCTAAAGAAATAGTGGTCTCATTTATTTCATGAGTAAAGATTGGTACTTTCCATCACTTTAAACTTCATCTTGATAGAGAAGACGGAGTCGTGTTTTTAACTTTCGTGCTCCACGCATATTATATTGGAGTTTACAGTAGGTAGAGACTTAGATTATGGTTTAAGCGCCAATAAAGTGTGACACCGCTAGATATGTTTTGTCCGTTTACCACCTTCTCTTCAATCCTCTTCGGGATTTAGGGTTGGTAACTCAATTACATGATAACATAAAGTTCAAAAATGCTTATTTATTTAAAACTAAGCTGGCTAGCTAGATTCCTACAAGTCTAAGTAAAATAATCTAACATTACTCAATCCGTGACTAGAGTACTTAAACAACTACGTGACAAGCCCTTGTAACTACGGACGAGTACGGCAGTTCTTCTGTTTGAGACATTTCGTGTTCACTAGTTATGTTGCTTTTACGTTCGAGTATGCATCCAAACGAAAACATCCTACCGGGTATTGACCTAAGTTGGGCTTCAACTGGCCGGGTATTTATGCTTAATCAAGTCCCTAAATGCCGGGGATTGGACGCTTGCATGAAGTAAAACTTACACACGGCTATAGGTTTAAAATTCGCGACAACGCCCAAAAGCATCTTGAATTAAGTTTTACTCCCGCTTACAGCATTTGAGTTATTGCTCAAATTAAATGCCAAAAAAACCCAGACGATCGCACAACTTCAAAACCCAGAAACACGTAAAATAACTGAGGAACTTGACATCCCTTTTATGCTTAAACGGTTTTCCATACAATAATTGTTTTAAAAAACGCACAAATCTACACAGGTTACGTGGTAAAGTTCAATGAAAATTTTCCAAGACTTCTTTTATAAATTTTCCAGCCAAGAACAACTTATGCACTGCGAAACAAAAACTGAATGGTATCAAGAGTGTTCCGTGGTTTTGGTCTTGGATGGACTGAAGAAGTGATAATTACTGATCTGCGGCTTTGTTGAAATGAACAAAATGAAGAGGTTATTAATACAATCCGTTAACCCGACACTATATTTCAGTACAGTCTCTAAAGCAGGTCTTACTGCATGGTATCTTTACAAACTGGCATAACTCAAACCTGCTATTATAATTCAATTTCGAAAGGTTTTTATATGACATGTAAGGTTTTAGTTTCTGAGTATATTAGGAAGACATACCAGTCAACCTTGTCACCTTGGGTAGGCTTACACCGCTTGTCGAGGCTCAAACCCTAGGCTTCCGATATACCCGTAACACCACAGGAATTATATGCAGCTGTTTTCTTTATAAACTGATTTCACAGTTAAACTTATTTTTATGTATTTAAGTGTTTGAAAAGATAAAGCAGTCCTGATTAATTTAGTTCAATGCATTGGGCTCATTGACACAGGTTTAATGCTGACTCTAACACACTTTTGTGTCTTATGATGATTTATATACAACGAGTTGGCTATAATTACCAGTTTAGATTTTACAACTGTTAGAATACCAAATGGTATTAAAGTAAAATTAAATCAAATGACGTTACTGCGGATGCAGCCAGCCAAAATGTAACTTGGATGCCCCTTCTATGCATAATTTACTTTTACAAGTGCGGAATCAAACCCGAGAGCGACATATCCGACGAGCAAGTTCTCCGCTCTCATGCGGCGTCTTGGGTGACATCGGTTGCTCCCCATAGTACTGTCTTGGGATCAATCTTGTTTAATTTATTCATCTGCAACATCACCAAATAAAAGTTGTGAGCTCAGAAATCCGCCTATTCGCTGATGGCTTTATATGCTATCAAGCATTCCGCTCACAAGAAGACTGTCAGACAGTCCTACAGTGCGACATTCAAATCTAGCATCCTGGGCAAACCAATGGTGTTTAATATTGAAACCAAGTAAGAACGAGACACTCTGCATTTCGAGGAAGACCCGCAAGAACTTCCCCTACTTACAGTATACCATCTCCAGGGCGTTGCGCTTGACTCTGTGGAGGAAACGAAGTATCTTGGTGTAACCGAATCTCTCATGACTTAAATAGAATCGAAGATAAAGTGAAACACATTGCTGAGGTGATGAGCCGATCGAACAAAGTTTTTTTTATCTGCTGAGACGAAATCTATTTTTCTGTGACATTTTAAGAAGGCAAGGAAGCGGCACTGATATAAATGCTTTTTATAAGAACAAACTTTATAAGAACAAGTTAAGAACAATCACCAGGCGAAAACGTTGATCATGCAGACGAATTTGATATCTGATATTTTACACACATTAAGATGTACATGTATACTAAGACTTGGTAGAATAAGACGGGTCATCGGGCGCTGGAACAGTGATAAGCAAGCTTGTGATAATCGCGGACGACTTCTTAATGTAACAATACTGAGCAAACATGCATGTATTTCTTAGCCCCTTTTCAATAGTTCCGGGCACTCTTTCAAAATATCAGGAAATAAAAACATTCTAGGAACAACTTGAGTCTGAAATCGCTAAAAAATTAGAACAGCCCAGCCTCAGCCGAAAGATACTGGTTCTTATAAGAATGCGTGTATTGGGCTTGTGAGACCAATTAACACTAAAATACGGCAGCATATAAAGGGCGCGTTCGATTGACTCTATTCCGGAATAGGAGTAAACAGAATAAAAACTTTGTTCAATCTTATTGGCCCCGATTCCTGCAAAGTTAGAAGAAAAATGCAATTGAGCTACATATCTCACCCCAGTCATTTCGTTTAACTAGATATTTGGTTGTTCTGCGAATGAGGAGAGAATTTTGAAGTTTTATTCTTATTCCGGAATAGACGGAATAGGGTCAATCGAACGCACCCAAAGTGTAATATGATGGAGTCCGCACATAGCAAACTTAGGTAACGAGATTGAAAGAGTACAGATAAGGGCAGTTCGTTTAGTGGCTGGCTCAATAACACACCACCTGTCTGACCTGTAGTGTGTTATTGAGCCAGCCACCAAACGAACTGCCCTTATCTGTACTCTTTCAATCTCGTTACCTAAGTTTGCTATGTGCGGATTCCATCACCAACTGAGCTAGCAGTCACTGAAGAAGCGCAGAGCAGCTAATACACTGATACACTACTCTCCCTATCAGCTCTCCCCATGCAGCTTTTGTCCACGCCTACACGCAAAACCCGAGTACTTTGTTTTACCATTTTCTCGTACAAATTTACTTTAGTAAAGCCACATTCCGCGTGCGCGATAACGCAAGGCGTTTGAGGTCGAGTTAAAGAAATTGTAGCTGTTTGTTTTAATAAACATCTGAATACTAAAACATTTCAATGCGATGTGTGAGTTATATCAGTTTTACCAAGGTTACACTAATTACTATAAGTGAAGAGAAGTAAAGTTGAGTCTAAGACTTTTTGTCAGGGGCTCCCAATCCTTTCGGTTTTGAGGAGTTCTGGGTTCTATACGGAGCCTACAGTTCGGTTATCTGATCAGCGGATACCGCCCCAATTAAAGATGGCGGACGGCCGAGCAATTGCAGATGATGAAACTCCAGTGACTCTTTTTGCACAAAACGGGCGAGTCTTTGTTTGGAATCCCGGTGATGCCTTCAAGATAAGGACGAAATACCGCATTGTGGGCTCCCTCATAGGATCTTTACCCCGCAAACCGAGACAAAACGCGTGTTTCTCGCTGCCACTTGTTCTCATGACCGAAGAGGCCACGCTGCTTTTGGAAAAAGGATTTGCAAAGATTGTGGATAGCAGTGGCACTTTTCCTGCGCCGACGACTGAGCAAGTGAAGGCATTTAAGGAGATGCGAGAAGCCAGTGTCAGAGATCAGCTGGATTTGTTTCGCAATGAGAGAGAGGAGAGGAAGGCGCAGTTGGCTGAAGTGATCGAGGCTGGGCGGCGTACGAAGAAGAAGCGGAAAAGACGAACTGCGGACGCGAGTGTTAGTACAGAATATGAGCAGCGATTAAAAGTTCCACGACTCAATGATTCCTTAGATTGTACAAATACTGTAGCAAGTCCTCTTAAAGGAAATCACAAGGAAACGTTAGGTTGCGAAGTAATGGAAGAGGAGACTCGGGAAAATGTACTGCAAAGCTATGCTGAAAACACAACAAATGCAAACGCAAAAGAAGAGAAAGCAGAAACAGACAGATTTAATGATATGAGCGCAAGCAAAGTGTTACCAAACCAAGACTTATCAGAGCAAAATACATTTATTCATATAGCAACCTCAATTCCTGTAGACTGGATACCAAACCAAGAGTTCAGGTGGACATATCCTGAGAGCCAAACTGATCGCCTGCGTTACCAGGTGTTTTCTGATCTGTGGGAGAAAGGCTATTATATTACGCCAGGTGGCAAGTTTGGTGGACAATACTTGGCATACCCTGGTGATCCTACAAGATTTCATTCATTTTTCATTGTGGTTATGATTCCCTGGGGTGAAAAAGTTTCTCCATTTGATATTATTTCCATTGGAAGACTGGGAGCAACAGTGAAGAAAACAGCTGTGCTCTGTTCGGTGAATGAGACTGGTGATGTTGTGTATACTTCACTCAAGTGGTCAGGTATTAGTTGAATATCATACTATAGGTACCGGTTTGAATCAATGATCAAGGTGAAAGTTTTCCATTTTCTGGTAACAGACTACAGTTTTTCAAACTTAGCCCTTTCTTCCCTGGGTTTACCAGAGCTCAACTGAAAAAAGCTTTGAATATTAATGGGCTAACCAAGGATGCATTTTGTGATCAGTCAATCAATCAATCAAAATGAACCAAAATTTATTTTAGCTTTGCCATGCTGTAGCTTTTCAGTTTATCAATTTCTTTGGCATTTATTATACATGATGCTCTGTGCTTGGTAGTTGTGCCTGAAAGTAATGAGCCACCCCTTAACCAAAAATTTTATGGGGATGGTTTAAGTCATCAAAAGGGAAACTAAACTCATCTCAAACTCACTCATCTCTTGATTGATGTTGTGCTAGTTGAGACTTTGATTACATGTTCAGTTCAATGCAAAAAACAGTATCACTTGTGTCCATTTTTTCTCAATGTTTTCCTTGTGGCCTTCAGTGTTCAGATTCCACATTAATTAAGTTGTTGTCCAGCAGAACACAGGTGGCACTTGTATTGCCCTAATGTAAGTAAATGTTTTTAAATATTAAAATAATACTTCTAAAATATGTGACCTTAATATTTGCAAAACCTTAAATTACAACATTTTGTTGTTTGTAACTTTAAACACCATCCAGTATTCTGCTTACATTCATGATGCAATATGAAAGCTGTATTCATAACTGTGGCTACTTTAAAAACATTTGTGTCAGGAAACCAAAGTTAGAGATAGCTACGTAGCTGGAAACAGATATTTTTTGATGCTGTGAAATGATTTTAGCCAATTGCAGTATTATTTACAATAGTCATGTTTTTCTGCATTAATTCCTTAAGTAGTTTTTGAACAAGTCCATTCTTTCCCTTGCAATTTAAGTACTGGCACATTATTGTATATTTATTAGATGCCACTCTTGGATTACAGGCCCTTACTTCATTAACACACCCATATGTTCATCAATATGAAAAAATACAATGGAGTTTTTCACATAAATTATGCTACCATACAAAGACAAATCTTGAATGATACATTAATTCAATAAACACAGCTGTTAACTGTGTGTTATGTTACAATTAGTGAAGATTAAGTTACAGATGTACTGCAAATACTGCGTTTCCTAAAATTTAATGTTACATTAGAGCAATGTTTTAACCATAATTATGCTCTGCTAAAGCACAATAAACAGGTCCTGAAAAAAGTTGAAATAAGTAATATTTATGGCCCTGTTCTGGACCAGTTTAGCCTGAAAACCATACCTGTACATGTAATGGCAGCACGAACCAAAACTAGTTAGTTGGTTGGACTAATCAATTTGATATGGAGATTCGTTGACCAAACCATAAAATAATACCAAAACCAGTCCTCCTCATGTGAATCTCGCCACCCAGCTAGCTGGTTTAATGGGGAGGTTCTTTGTCCAAACCTCAAAAAAAAGAACAAGCCCTCTCCATGTGAATCTTTTCCCCCTAGCTACGGTAGTTGGTTTGATGGGGATATTCCTTGACCAATAACCAGTCCTCCTCATGTGAATCTCCCCCCAGCTAGGTGGTTTGATGGGGATATTCTTTAATGACCATAAATACCATAACCAGACCTCCCCACATGTGAATATCTCCCCCCAGCTAGCTGGTTTGATTGGGAGATTCTTTGACCATACCGTAAATAACCAGAACGAATTCGCCCCGTTGGTTTTCCCAGCTTCCCTGCCCCCCCCTTCTCCACCAGCCCCCTCGCTCCTTTTTCCCTTGCAACCCATTCTCAGTGTCACTGTTAGTTGTTGGATTCTTCTCCCTGGTACCACCTTACCTGTCCCTTTCCCCTCGACCAATTATCTGGATCACTGGTATTGTGACACACAACAGCTGAACGACACTATCATATTCGTTATCAATTGTATACCGTTGCAAGACACATTACAGGCTGGCCACATAGCGCAATATTGCACGCAAAGACAGCGTGTGGCCACCATTGAAAGTGTCACGCTATACTGGAGAGATACGAATACGTTCTATTTGCTTAACATTACACGCAACAGTTTCGTCGAATTTCAGAGGATGGCCACATTGGTTTGAACAACTGCTTCAATGTTGCGTGCAGTGTTGCTTCGTGTAGCCAGCCCTTTAGGATGGGCTTAACATTCAAGGATAAGATAACATTCTGCTTCGCCGCTCGATTTCTGTGTTTCTTCGATCGCTCGACTAGTTCTGAAGAATAGAAACAGACTGCTCGCAATCTGCGGACTGCAACAGACCTGCCCATGCAGATGCATACAGAGAATCTGCTTTAGGCTTGTTTGTAAGGACAGGCCTGCGGTAGCAGTGTATTTGATCTGCTTTTGGCCAGCTCTTATAGTCTAGACCTGTTTTGAGCCATTTTTCACAGACAACAAGCCAGGCGAAATGTTGGCAGCCTATAGAGAGCATGCACTGCTCCGACGAAGGGCAAACGCTGGAAACGTCAGCAAAACACTATACCCCACCAGCGAAAAAACATACCATATCAACTTCTGTTGATCAACTCATTTATTCAGCGTACTCGCCCACGCAGATAAAACAGTTTTTTTTTCAAAACTAGTCTTCCAGTGTAGATAGCACTGCCAACTAGGAATGATAAAATGACCCTCGGGCAATTGAACTAAGCGTTAGCAGCGTGCCACAAGTAGTTAAGATTGTGGACCTTTCATAAAAAAACCCAGCATTTCCATGGTCATGCGTTTCGTGTTGGTTTCGGAACGGCACGTACAGTGCAGTTGTTGGGTCACTGAGTTTTATCTCTGCATTTCAAAATTAAAACAATTACGAGGCACGAGTTAGGAATTTTAAAAATCCTCTTGTTCCTAATACGATTGTATCGAAATGTTTACATTATGAAATGATACAGTTTATAACTGAAACTTAAAAAATTGCTTTTGAATCAAGATACTCAAAAAAGCATGGAGCACAGGGAATGTTATTGGTGAAGTATTGTTACTGAGTGAGGGAGACCAAATCCTACACAGACGAGCTGTGTCTCGGTTATAGACACGGAAACGGGGGGAGGGTTATTAGAACTGAACAGTTTGTTTCACCAGCACTTTAACCCAAAATATGCTGTCTGCGTAGCATCAGTACTGCATTGCGCCCTTACACGCAGTACCGGCATTTCTCTGCGCCCATGCGTGTCGACGTTACGTGACGCTTTTGGCAAAGCGTCGGCATTCTCTTGCGTGCAGTTTCGGCCATTCAGGACTATGCGCGCAGCGTCGTCATTCCATTGCACGCAGCACCGGCCTTCCGTTGCGCCCATGCGTGCAGTGTCGACATTCCCTTGCGCCTTTGGGCTAAGCGTCTGCAGTTCCCTTGCGTATAGCGTGGGCAATCCCTTGCGCATTGCGTCGACATTCCCTTGCGCTTTTGGGCATAGCGTCGGCATTCCCTTGCGCATAGCGTCGGCAATCGTTTGCGCACAGTGTTGCGACCTTTGCTCGACAGATACAACAGGCCGCAGAAAACCCTGGTATTTTGACCTTTGCCCTGAGGTTGATTGAGTGAGAACATCTTGCACTACACTTTTTTTACAAGAACTAGTAACTTTCGGTTGAGCCTGGGCCGTTCTTAACTTTTTGGCGATTTCAGCCTCAAACTGTTCTTAAAATGTTCTTATTTCCTGATATTACTAAACAGTGTGCTAGTTGCCCCGATCTTTAAAAAGGCGCTATGAAATACGTGTTTGCTATGGTTTCATCCAGCGGTGTGCGAAACGTTCATAACAGTGCCCCTTGCTTCTCACTCTTTCAGCGCCCGATGACCCAGCTAGTTATAACAACTATTTGTATACAAGTATATCTTAATCTGTGTACAAGTATTAAATAAACACATATAAATATCTTTAATTTGTTTGACTAAAATTTCAGCCTGGTAATTGTTCTTAGCTTGTTCTTAATTTTTGAGCAAATCTCAGCCTTGGTTTTCTTATGAAGTTTGTTCTTATAAAAAAAGCGTGAAGTAACTAAAAGCGAGGAACGTAAATTCGACTTTGTCAGTTGGAAGTTGTACGGTTTCCTTTTCATGGAGTTTGGGGGCTACAGGAATTCGGCAAAATTGGACGAACTTTCTTATAGCCAGCGTAGCTTGGCGTTCTAGTCATTCGTGAAGGCAAAAAAGGCGAGTGGCGAAAAAGTTGGCCGCGAAGGGAATGGGGACAGGGAAAGCTGAGCAGCTTTCCCTGTCCCTATTCCCTTCGCGTCAACTTTTTCGCCACTCGCCTTTTTCAGTGCCTTCACGAATGACTAGAACGCAAAGCTATGCTGGCTAACTTCCTTATGTACATATACACACATGCACGGAAAGATTACTAAATTTTGAAAATGTCAAGCTTTGTTGAAACGTCATGTTTGACAAATAGCATTTTAATCTTTATAAAGTGTTAATGACTTTGCCGTGGAAAACAAATGTCAGTCAGCCAATATCTGCTCCTTAAGTTTTACGTTTGGGGCTGAGCATTTGAAAAATTGCTCTTAATATACCTTTTCTTTCTGTCAAAGTACTCACACATAACATAATAAATGCCTTAAATGTTGTCGCTGTAACAGTTTTATCATCCACTTTTAGAGAAACACTGTGTAGAAAAGCTTTCACCCCTGAAGTGTCATAAACGTTGCGACACAGATCAGTTAAGATAAGTACTTACAGCGCTCTTTGAGTACGTCAGTTTTGGTTTATGTGATATGTCGGAACTGACTTTGCATATGTAACTGAAAAACGTGGAGGAGGAATGGAGTAAAATATATCAGTAAATGATGTAAGTGGACTTTGGTCTTTCAGCAAATGAAACACATTAGGCAATTTCAAAATACCGCGATTTAAAAACCAACGTCAAAACAACATTAATCAGGTCTATATTACGTCTCCAGAGAATTCTTCGTATTTTCGTCCCGTGGCTAGGAAAATTTCTTGACTATTGGTTGGTTCTAGTCACGATTTAAGGCCACTGCGATAACACACGAGCAACTAATCAAGATAGAATTTCATTTCAAACGTCTTAGATTTTTATCTAATTACTTGAATTTGATCTAAGACTGAAGATTGTCCAATTTTTCTAGATTCTAGTGTATAAACCGTGTTCGTTTAAAACTGGGATCTAGACTAAGCGTTTAATTGCCAAACATGAAAAACCTTGACGTGTCGCAGCAATTTTTTCAATATCCGTGTAGCATGTGTGAGTTCCAGACTCTAGGATTTGGTGCGAAGAAATAGTCAACTGGCAATCTCGCCAAGATCTTGAAAGAGTGGGTGGAAAGCACTACTGGAATTTGTACGTTACAGACTTTGTCGCTGCGAGCTGTTTTTATACCGAGATGACCTGAACAATTACAGTCTAAATATTTGTGTTCGAAAATTAGACTTTGTTTTCAGAAATTGATTTTAGCATTATCAGAAATTTTAAAGTCAGTTCCTTTTGCCGTTCGACCTACTTTTAGCCCATGCAGTGACATCGCAGAAGAGATACTTCAAAAACAAGCGCTTGACAAGTGTTTGTTTCCGGTCACAAAACCCACAACATGGCAACGGTTTTGCTGTCCATTTAGCTGCGTTGTTAATCAAACTCATTTGCTTAACCTCATTTCCATGACAAAAAGGTTGCAGTTTATTAAAACAGTCAAAATATTTTTTGTTCTCATTTAAGTTTTAAGCACTTAATTACGATAAGCCGTCATTGCAAATCTGCTCTCCTCTATTTCTTCTGAGATGTTGCACTGTTCTCAAATTGTATCTCAGAGAACATCATTTCACATGCATACATGATACTGGCAATGCAAAGTTTCGCACTGTCCATGCCAGCATATTTCAGAGTCGTCATTTTAATATAAATAACAGGTTGATATAGCGCAGCACATGCAGCTATTTTATACGGTTGACTTTAGAATTGCGTATACAAAAACGATCAAAGAACTATGGGAGCTTTCAAATGGAAAAGTTTGTATTACATCTTAGTCATAATTATATGTGGCTTTAGTATTCAAAATGCCTCAACTGTCTTTGCTAGCCTGCAATTTGGTTTTTAGAATACTGCCAGTTGCGCATTTTTATTTATTAAAATCAACCTTTGGAAATAACTGTATTTGTTCTTTGGGCATTTTGTAGATTTGCTGCTGAATTGGGGCACCTTAGGCAATTTCGCAAAAATTACACTTTTTGTGCCGTTTGGAAACAGTGTGAACGATATTTCTGTCCATTAGCAGCAGTGCTAGTGTGTGGCCGGCAGACTTAATTCAAGGTAGAGTATGTTTACAAATTGATTTCTTTCAGTTTTGATGCAAAGAAATATATACGATTTAACTACCATTTCTAGTGTATTCTGTTTTTATCTATGAACCTCAGACAGGAAAAATTATGAGATCAACCGACCAAACTAAGCGATGTGTTATCTTCTGCGATCTAAAATCCTAAACACTTTAGCAATGTAAAGTTCTTCAAAAGCTTTTATCTCGCACTGGTATTGCTCTCTTGTATACAGACATTCGTAATAATAAGATCACAGTAAGTTTCATAATGCAGTGCCGAGACAGGAAGCATCACTCGATTTAAGGCTTCGGCCACTTTTTGGTGGGCGAGTTCATTTAATATTCATTTTTTGTTAATTTTTTTTTGACGTGTCGCTCGTAAACATTGATTTACTTCAAGCCTCCGCTGGGTTTGGACTCTAGACTACTCGGTGGAAAACTACAGTTACTGTAATACACTGCTGTTGATTGGTAAGTGGCTCGATTTTTTCATCATAGGTCAAATGGTAGATCTTCGTTAGATCAGGCCAAACGCCTTGTTTCGAACAGATACTATTCACAAACAAACTAATGTTTTAGCTGTACATGTAAATAGAACCGCAAAGTATTCTGCTTCCATCTTAAAAATAACTGTTGTTTGATTGATAATTAAACTTTAGAAAAGAAATATCTGACACCGACCATTATGGCTGGTGTTTTAAAGGCAAACATTTATTCTGCTAGAAGAAGTAGATTGCTTTGTCTATCTAGTACCGACTTCGAAATTATTTTCAACAAATGAGTTATCAAGGAAAAGGTGAAATGTATAAATTTAAACGCTCGGTAACAAACGGTCAATACCCAACTTGTTTTTATGAATTTGATAACATTTCAGCGCACAAACCGGCGGCATGAGTTCAGAATATGACTTGAGTCTTGCGGTAAACTTTTCTTCGGTTTGAGTGAATTCCACTGATTTGTATGTTACTGAACTGGTTTATATTACTAGCTGTTCATGCAATTTCGTTGATATACCAGTTTCCAGTTTATAGAATGGGCTAATCCGCTTTGCACTATGCACTTTAAATTTAAGGAACGAAGTTCAATGTTAAGCCATATTAAGAAAGAAAAACAGTAACATCTTAAGTTTTGATAATTTAAAGTTGTACTGTAACAACGGCCGAGTTTCACAATAACAGCTGTTTGTAATCTCAAGAATTTTAGTCAATAATCCTGATTTACACGTCGTAATACAGTTGACCTTGAAGGTCTCAACCCTTATTAAAATAGTAAATTGTCTGATATGCAAAGTTAAAAAGCCGAGGGGCGTGACTGGTTTATAGGCAAGAACTTCGCTGCCAAAAAACACAACAACCTGCTTTCTACTGTTTTTCTTTACTCGACTTCATGGAGCGATAAGCTCTTTCAAAACTTGTGTTTTTACACTTTAATGTGCCAAGGTCACACAAACTGAAAACACATAAAAAGCGTCGTTCTTTTTATTAGTAAAGCCTTTTTCTCGCACTGTTCTATTGAAACCGAAAGCCACGGGTAATAAATGGCCGGGGGTGCAATTCGAATGAACCACATTTTAATTCACATTCTAGCTGTTATCGTTTACCGGCATTGAGTTTATTTAGAAAGCTTTTGTCAGCTAATAATATATAAACCAAGCGTTTAACTTGCGGCGAGAAAAGCAGGCTTAAGAGTTAAGTTGGATTAGTGAAGTAACAATACACGACACAAGATCTTGGTGGGTATAGTGCACTAGAGTTTTAAGCAATGACGCACGGTTCGTTAACTTATTTTCATTTTGAAGATCAAAATAGCCTTATTTTTTCAATTAAGGCGGAACGTCTATAGTTTTAACTACTTCGATTTGTGCTTAAACCTACGAGAGTGTAAAATGCACAGTATACAAGACTGATAACCTGTGTCCCGAATGACTGCATAAATACGAACTTCTTACGTTTCAATGACAGTTTTAATGAGAAAAAATTAAATTTCTGCCAGCAGCATTGCCTAGTCAAAAGAGGGAAGCTGTGCGGCTTTATTAACACCGGCAAAACCGGCCACTTAAAAAATAGTTCTGTATTTTCAATTAGGTACAAGCAGTTGTTAAACTTAATGAACTATTCGCTTGCTATCGTTTGCAACGTGTTGCCGCACACACCACAGGCAACGTGTACAGGTGTATACAATTTACGGTACAAGTATCCACTATTTTCAGTCTTTAGAAGTGGGCTCCTTGTGTTGTCGAGTGCTTGACGGTTTCAGGAGTGTTTGTATCGCAATCTGCATTTTCAAAATGAGATTTAACAGGCACTTTGATTGGCTAAATGCTGGCAAAAGCAGGGTTTATATCAAAGCCCAGCATTAACAAAAGATAAGGCAAGTGCTATCGAGCCAGCCTACTAGCCGGCTCTCCTGTTGGGTTAAAACCGAAAAGGTTTGTTTCTGAAACTCTTTTTACACTAACAAGAGAGCCGGCCAGCAGGCAACTACCGAGCTGATAGGTTTGCCGGATCAGTGAACCCTATTCCGCCTGGGCTTTTTGTGGGTGGTTAAATTTATTTTATTAATTTTTTTTTGGGGGGGGGGGGACGGAAGTGCCCGGGCCCATAACTCTAAAACTATAAGGGATAATGCAATGAAATTTGGTAAGGTCAGTAGTAGAAAATCATAAAATAGTTAATTTCGTGTAGTTTAATCGGCGTATGATGACATCAATACGTCATAATGACGTCATAACTGTCAAAATTTGTAACTTTTGCTAAAATTTTCCTAATCAAAGTAAAAAAAGTTTAGAGACGTTTCTGGTTTAAAAAATTGACAACTAAACGGTACAAAATGTTATTAAAACTTCCTATTTTCTATAAATAACTATGTTAAAGAAAATAAGTATTGCAAACAGAGTCTTTTCACGAAAACTTGATGTTCAAACCTTACATGAGCTCTTAAACTATAGCTTTCAAATTTTACTCAAATTCCTACTGTTTAACGCTGATAGTGTAACTGAGACTGTTTTAGTTCTGTTTAACGTTTTCAAATTGCAGATGGTTAAGAAAAACTTTCAATTTTAACAAAGTGCATAGTACACGGCCGCCATCTTGGATTCCAATAATGATGTTGCACAATACCTATGACGTCACAGGTCACGTGTAACAAAAGTTATTTTACAGGGAATATCGACTAATATTTAGCACCTGTTTAAAAGATTTTGTGAACTAATGGAGAAATATACTAAAAAGAAAATTAGACTAAACATGGCGTCAAAAACGGTGTTGCCAAGGCAACATATGATACCCATGAGGCAAAATTTATCCAGAATCTTGTTGTAATTTTACAAATTTCAATCATTAGTTTATAGTCAAAGCGCGAATTACATATACATAAGTTTACATGGTTAGCTCATGCTAATACAAATGCAGAAAAAGCAGGACGTATAATTAGAAAAGTGACCATAGTTTATGTATCTTTAAATTTTCTGTCTAAAGGCCAACTGTCTCGATTCGCCCTTATGGTTGTTTACATATGGCCTGCACTCATTAATTTGTTAACCCGTTCATTTATGTAATATTTCTCTATATTAATTCCTAAGAGTTAAAAAATTTTTGTTGTTGCTAGTGACGAGGAGAAAAAAGAAGAACTATGTGAAACTGGGTAAATAGACTGAAAAAGAAATCCTGCATGGGGCAAATGCGCAAAAGAAAAAATGCAATTGAAATCTCTTGCAAACCATGCGTCTTACGGCAGATTGAGCGGGAAGAAAAATTGCGCAAGCAAAAAATTCCCCCACCCCACCTGGGAAACAATCTTGGCG
Organism: Umimayanthus nakama; assembly: GCA_027574985.1. NCBI lineage: Eukaryota > Metazoa > Cnidaria > Anthozoa > Zoantharia > Parazoanthidae > Umimayanthus > Umimayanthus nakama. Next base: position 8,550 of record JAOBRG010396667.1, on the reverse strand, counting down.
TGCAAGCGGAACATGCCTCACCCCCACCTACCAAGGGAACAGTTGCGGGAGCAAAAAGATTCCCATACTATCTTGAAATAATCGCGCAAGCAAAATCTTCCCCATCAGGCCCCCAATCGCCGGTCCGTTACTATCTGAACAACTGGTTGCTCTATCTTCCTTATAGTCATGCCTGTTAACTGAGTCGGCTTTGAGGTCTGGCATGCTCAAGGGAAGCAAGAGAAAGCTAAGTAGTGGCGGGAGCCGTTCGGACAGCTTCAAAAACGTGAGGATCGCAATACTGGGTCACGACGGTGTTGGCAAGTCAGGTCTGATGTGTATAGCAAACTGATTTATTGTAGAAGGTGCATGGCCAAATAACATAAAAAAGTTGGTTAGCTTTCCCGCCCGACCATTGAAAAAGCCCCCGACCAAAACTAGTGTTTGTTTTTTTTATCCATACATTTGCTCCAAGATGTTGCCGACCTTGTCAAACACTTGTGGGGTTTTTTCTACTTGCGCTGAAGTCCAATGTTTGTGAAAAGCAAAAAGAGCAAAACTTCGTCAATAGAAAACAGCGTGATTCTTCTCTAAATAAAGGTCGATTTGACATTTTGAAAATAAGTCAGAGAATCTGCAACTCACTTTTTTCCCATTTCAAACAGTCGGTTCCGAAGAACCAAAAAAAGGAAAAAGAAAGCGAAAAAGAAAAACCGTCCACCAGCCCGACCATAAAAATTTGGAAAAAGATGCTAACCAACGTACTTTTTTTATTTGGACTTTTTGGGATCTTTGTAAAGCACTTCAACAACGTTATCCACTACACATGCTTTATAGTGCTGAGTGGGCCAACCTTAAGGTTACCCCGCACTTAACTGTTGATCTGCCGCTATCTTCCCTCTTAATTTCCCACGACGAGCTCTCCTCTTTCCTTGTACACTTATTTTTATGAAAACAATTTTTTAAGAACAACGAGGCTCAAACTTGCTAAATAAATAAGATCAACGTAAGAACAATCCAGGCTGGGATACGGCATCATAAATGCAAAGTTTATTTTCCTTAATAAAACACTTTTATTTTCCTCCAACTGGCAATTGTGTCGAACGTTGAACGCTCCAATTGCAAACGTGGAGATCGTTCGAATTTCCATTGCGATTTCGCAAGTAAGGTATACTTGGAATATTTTAGGAGTTTTTTTCTGAGCTTTTTTTGTTCTTATGCGAATTTTTTTAAAGTACGAGCAGCTTAAAAACGTTTAAGACGGAAATTTCTTATGGAGCTAAGAACAATGAGGCTTGGTCAAAATTTACTGGTACTTATGAAAAAAAGCGTGTAGTTCAGTTAGTTTGATTTTTTCCCGGAGGTCGTGAGTTCGATTCCCACCGGGGTCTTGGATTTCTTGTGTTCCTCCGTGTGGACCAGTTTTCTTTGAAGGCTTTCCCTCAGAAGGTATCTTTTGAGTAAGTATATACAGCACTTTATAAATGATTCAATACCATTAATAAATGCACTCCAATGGTTATTCGATCTCAAGCAAATTGATTGGTTGAGTGGTCACCGGTTATCAGCTCTTACTCTAATGATTGACTATATATGGAAAGCCCCTGGATGATTTAGGCCAACAAAAGGAAAATGTCCGAAGCACAAGTTATTTTGGAGTCGGTGGCTTCTTCAGACACAATCTCTTTTTTTCAAATAAGTATTTACCGGTGAAAAATAATTAGTTGTTGTATTTAATAGAACTGTATTTAATAGAACAATTATTCCACACGACCTTCTGAATATTAGCTGATTATAACAGATACGCGCTCCGCGCTAATAATATTCAGTGCGGTCTCGTAGCATAATTGTTAATTATCCCGACCTGGTTCTAATCCTGGCATTGTTTGAGGAGAGCTTTTACCGATTTCATATAGGTTCTTATTCGTTTTTTGTTTTCGTTTAAACTTAGCTCTTACGGTTCGACTCTTGACGAGACGATTCATTGGAGAGTACGACAGCACATTGGGTACGTAACGCAGCCTGTGAATGCTTTGAGCCTGTTAGAATAGACAATACGGTTTCATATTCCCAGTTGCCGCTAATTATAATGACTTTAGACTCGTTTTTGCAAGGTTAGCCTCGACTACGTCATAATTGCTAGTATCTCGGTTGCAACTTGGAAAAATAAAAATTTTAGTGATAATGGTAAAGTACTTAGTTGATAAAGATTTATAAATGTTACCAGCTCATGGATCGCTTTACCCGAACCTATAAAGATCAGCCAAAACCCTTCTTTTAAAGCTCTTATACCCAATTGTATTTTTAAGGTCACATTTTCCCGTGAACAATCCAATACCTGGCGTAGTTCTTGTAGCCGATGCCACAACCATGTATCACAGCCACGGAAATTGTCCGGCCATTGATGCTTTTAGTTGTATAACTTAATGATTTAACTAAGTGACAATATTTTTTAAATTTTTTAAAAGTTCTTCACTTGACCGATATGTATATATTTTCAGGCAGTCTACCTGAAGGGCTCTAGGCATGTTGTATTCTGGCTTCACTATATAAGTCTTTTATATACATTTCTTTAATACACAGTGGAAGCTCAATAAATAAAAAAAAATAAACCAATAAAATAAACAAATATTTCGAGAATTTTCGGTGATAATTTGGAACGAAATACGATGGGGGCGACTGGTTAACTTTGAAATAATTTTTGGTCAAAACGTTTGTACAAAAAAACTTACAAGTTTGTGAGTCTCAGTGTGTGCAGATAAGCATGTGAGGCTTTTGGCTCTAACTAGAGTCATGTTCAAATGAGATCAAAGACCACAACACGTGATTTGTATATCGGTAAGTCACGTGATGTGTTCTTTGATTATGTCACTGAGACCGTCACCCTTATCTGGCTGTTGTAGGAGGAGTGATGTGCTCAGTATTAAAAAGGCCTCCTCTGAAAATCCTAGTCGGTTTTGCGGCTTTTTCAGTTGCTATATTCGGTCTACCTAGCCACCCCCACTTTGTAACAGACCCGCCGTCTACTCAAATAAAGTTTACGTCTGAACATATGCATCTTAACAAGTTTTAATGCAAGCAGCTAAATCCTGGTATCTTGCTTGATCTGAGCAAATTACTCAGCCAGTTTCAACTATTTAACCATAGAATCTACGTATAAACATGACTTCGAGATGGATAAAGAGATCGTCATTTTGGATGTTCTGGACACCGCTGGAAAAGTAAGTATGCATCAGTGGTTCGGTATAAATATATTTACTCGGCGGACCAAAGTAAGGTATTTTATTACGATGTGCGCACATACAGAGCACGGTAAGCGGGGCAGTGCACAAAACATAACACGCTACGATACAAAAAACACAACACAACACAACGCAACTCAACACAACCTAACACAATACAAGACATTACAACGCAACACAACGCAATGCAACACAACACAACACAATCTAACAGAACACAACACAGCACATTACAGTACAATCCAACACAGCACTCAAGAACTACGGTTACCGTCAGTTTCAAGTCTGCACCCTGCCTCTGAAATAGTCTTCCTAAAAGCATCAAGTCCGCCTCGTTTGTCAACTGCTTTAAGTCCAAACTGAAAACCTACTTATATGAACAGTCTTATACTTAATTTTTTTTTATTGTTAATTATTCTTAGGTCTAAATTATTAGCTATACATAGTTTTACGTGTATTTTTAGATTATATTCAATATTTCTTTTATTTTTAGTTTCATTAAATTAGTGACTATTACGTGTAAAACGCATAGAACGCTAGATATGTGCGCTATATAAAACTTATTTATTATTTAAAACTTATTTATTATAACACAATCCAACACAACACAACTCAATCTAAAACAGCACTACACAACACAACACAGTACAATCCAACACAACACAACACAACTCAATTCAAAACAACACAACACAACACAATCTAAAACAGCACTACACAACACAACACAGTACAATCCAACATAACACAACACAACTCAACAAAACCCAAAACAACACAAGCCAAAATAAAACAACACAGTATAGTACAACCCAACAAAACACAATCCAACCCAACCCAACGCAACACAAACTAACACAACACAACCCAACCCAACACAATACAACACCATTGAAAGTACAATACTCATACATATGCAAAAACAGATTTGAATTAAAGTGTTTTGTCTGTAGTTTTACATGCTCTTTTCGTTAGTTAATGAAAAGTCTTAAGGAAAGTACTCAAACAAAGTTTTTAATATTATTATTACTTTTGTCCAATGTATTTATGCCTTTATAGGCCCCTTTTGAAATAATTTATTGATAAATAGGGTTCCTAACGAAGCATTTATTAATAATATTATTTTTTAATGTTGCTATTACGATTATTATAACAACTGTTTTTATTTTTGTTCTGTACAACAACAAATTTATATAGTATATGTTGAGCTAATGTCCAGGACCCGGTTGTTTAAAGCTCGATCAGTGCTTACTCCATAGGTTTTATTAACTCATTTCATTTTTTTAATTAAATTAGGGCTTACCTCTTTATCCACTATGTTTCTTCACAGAACACGGATCAGAAACTAGACAGTCTTGCTGAATCGTGGGACATGTTTATAGTTCTATATGCTGTGATCGATCGCAGAACCTTTGACGAAGCCGTTCGCATTGCTCGGTACATTAAGCAGAGCAGGTATCTAGACTCCACGGCCATGCTGTTAGTCGGAACAAAAAAAGACTTAGTTCACCTACGACAAGTGGAGGAGAGTGAAGGGAAAAAACTTTCTGACAGAATTAACTGTGCTTTTTATGAAATCTCGATTTCGGACAACTTCACCGATACCTGCTCGATGTTCAAAAACGCTTTGCGCGACTACTTTGGGGCAAGTAACCCAAGTCCTGAAGAAAGCTCGACCAATTTAACCGTACCAAAGGATAAGGAAAAAGAGAAACGGTCAAAAAGTAAAATGAACAAAGTGTTAAGGACATCATTCAGGAGAAAAAGCACTGTACCGGTCCAGGGTTGATGGACAGGTCGTTTATCATGTTGAGGAGTTGGAGGTGTATGGTATAAAACCAGCATTATCAGCTTCATTGGGAGCGGATCGAATTAAACTGTAAAGTATATTGAGCGCCAAAAATGTTACCTGACAGTTACAAAGCATCCAAGTTACCGCTCTTTTGTTTATTAGGATGCCCTTTTTACCTCCATGGTCGTATTTTGGAGAATGTAGTTGTGGGTCCCAAATTTGACCGAGTAAATTTGAGTCATGTGTGATTGGAACAACTTACAGTTACAGCAACAAACACCATAATTAATGAGCGAGCTCTATTATACGCTTCTATTCAGTACTACCAGCCTTTAGCTAACGTAAATGCAGCTCAATGCGAGTCCGCGCAAGTCTCGGTCGACTCGCACTTGGTATACCGCACTTACTCGTATAAGAGCCACGAGCAAGAGGATGGAGGCCTACTCAAGGATAGGCATTTCCGTCCGCCAGTATTGAATTATCACCAGGGCGTTGGTTAAACTTAACCTCGGGCTATAAAGCGGAACTTTAACCTAAACTCTTTTACCTATTTACACGTCCAGTCTGTCTAGATTACTATTGATTTACACTCCAAATGACAGCTAAAATCAATCTTTAAAGATCTGAACCTAAGAGGGAGAAATATTTTAATCCAGGGTTACACAGGAGAAAGCCCACAGTGGTTGAGATTTTTACACTATTGTCACACTGCTGTCCATAGTAATGTCGCAGCGGTAACAACTGCCACTAATATTGTAGTGTGGCATCGGTGATAGTGACAGTATTATGACAGCGGTGTAGCTACCTGAGCTGTTGCAGCAGTGGCCTAGACAGCACTAGGCAGCAACCATAAGTGTGTCAGCGTTGTAAACTGACAATGGTGCAACAACGGTGACAATGACAACGCTGTAACTTTACTGTACACGCTGTGACAGCGGTAACAACTGGCAGCGCTGTGACAGCGATGTTCACATTAGTGTGACAGTGATATGCACATCAGTGTGCAAGTAGTCGTAACACTGTCAGTTGTCATGGCTGTCACACTAATGTGCACATCGCAATCTCAGCACTGTCCAAGCCACTGCTGTCACAACGCTGTGCTCGTTTTCGCAAGTATTTTCAAATATTTCATACTTGTCTTACTTCATACTGGGCAACAACAGGGGGTAGCAAGACGCTTATTCAAGGGTTAGATGCTATATTAAAAATGGAACCTCGAATATTGGGGTGATAATTAAGGGAGGGCTTGTCCAAATAAATACGATAACTTGGTCATTTGAATTCGAGCACCATCAAAGTCATTGCTACTGCAAGTCAGTGCAAGTCATACAAGTTGTGGCTCAGAGTTTTACAGTGCAACATTGCTGCATGCGATCTTCGTTTCTGTGCGTGTGTTTGGAGCAACTCCCTCACAGATAGCACTAGAATGTGCAAGTACTACTTCTGTCTCGTAAACCAAGCTCTTCGTCAATGTCCCTGGTGATACAGTATTCATCAATAGTTTCCCTCAAACTCGACAATGCACGATTTCTGTTAAGCAAATGTTTCTCCATCATCTTAGAATGTGATCCTTTCCTACTGGAGCTCCGTGCCATCCGGGCCAGCTTCTCACGCACGGTGTCTCTAACGGTACCCGTGAATAGCTGCTCTATCTCGTCACAATTTGTAGCTGTCGACACTTCATAGAAGGCGCAGTTTAAATTCTTTGCCAGTTCTTCTCCTTCATAAGTTGTAACGCTTCTCTCTTTCTCAGCGTCTTTCTTGTTACCCACCAACACCAGGTGATGGTCGTCGGACCCTCTAACCCTTTTTAGGTATTCGGCAGTAATGACGAGTTCTTGGAAACTCGCTCTGTCGTTGATGGCGTAAATGAGCATAAAGGTATTGCCCCATAATGCAAATGCCTCGTTCTCTTCGACGAAGCTCTGTGTTCGTGCAAGGATTAGATAGGAATTAGTATTAGTTCGATCATGATCACACAAAAATTGCGTTAACTCTATCATGCATTAACCACAAGCACTGTAATAAAACAGGAGCAGTATGTAGCAAACAAGCCTTGGACAAAAATAAAAGATACACTTGAGGGGTGCGAGGGGGATGTTAATATTAATAACAATAAAAATAATAACAATAATAGTAGTAATAATAATAATAGTAATAATAATTATAGTAACAGTAATAATAATGATAATAATAACAATAATAATAGTAATAATAATAATAAAAATAATAAGTATAATAACAATTATTATGATAACAAAAATAAAAATAACAATAATATTAATCACAATAACATTACTAATAGTAACAACAATATTCATAATAATGATAGTAATAATAGACACTTATGGCGTATATGTATATCAAAACACCAAAGACAATTGTGTGAGTTCACAACAAATTTTTTAAGTATCCTTGTATTAAAAAGGAAAATGTAAATATAGACATAGGCTAAAAGTCGAAGTACCAAATAGAGTTAAGAAGACATCTGTTAATAAAACAACGCTTAAATCTATCAGTTTGCACATCTGGTAGAACAAACTTGTTAACTCTGTCAGAGTATACGGTTTTATGGCGCGGCTGAAGGTTCTGGAGTGGGCGTTTCTGGTTTCCTGTGATTTTTCCCCCCGAAATTACTTGTCCCTCTACTATCGACACAGTTCTTCCGATTTACATTTTATAGAACGTATAATGAGCTTCTTTTGTAATGGTTTTTCTTATTTAACGTAATCAGGTATTGTCTAACTGGTTTCCATGGATACCACAGTTATTTAAATCACGTTGCTACTCGCCCCATCTCAGATATTTGAGTTTTAAGTTTTTTTCAAATCTGAATTATAATCGGGAAAATGATGAGAAAACAGCATTTAGCGATTAAAGTCTACAGAGTAATTAGAAACCGCAGAATTTGTCAGTATTTAGTCACTTTATAGCGAAAATATGAAATTTCGAAGATAATACACAAATTGCGAGTTTTATAATGATAACGTAATCAGTTGTAGCGTCACTTGACTAGGGTCAAAAGAAGTATTAACAAACAAAGAGAGGTCTTTAAACTTTTGCTTCTTGATCGGTTGTCAAAGCTTTTGATAACCGATCAAGCGGCAAATTAAAGTTTAAAGACAAAAAATTCGAAGGGGGTAATTGACATGCACCGCCTCCCCCTGAAGGCCTCTGGTGTTAAGGTAAAATGTACTAAAAATGTAGCTACAAGCCTAGAAGTGATAGTACTGACAGGAAAATTCTTGAGTTATAAACTTGTCACGAAAGTGACATTTCATCAAGTTCCTAGCCCTCATTCCGTTACGTCTTCTCTAACATCAACATACAAAGTTTGACCAGTGCTCGATCGTTCTAAATGATAATAATAACAATAATATCAGTAATAGTAGTAATAGTAATAACAAAGATAGTATTTGTAGGGCCTATTACTTTGTACGATCACTACAATTAAGATTTCAAGACAACGTCATCATGATCATCTTCACAATAATGATAAAAATACTACTATTACTACTACTACTTTTATTGTTATTA
>JAOBRG010396645.1:0-10276 GCA_027574985.1 Umimayanthus nakama | reverse complement strand
CGGTGCTATTGTAAAGGTAATGTAATTGGTAAGCAGTGATGCAACTGTCAAGGTAATGTATTGTAACAGTAAATATCAGCAAAGATGCTACTGCAAACGTAATTCAACTGTTACTTACCAGCAATGATGCTACTGTAAAGATAATGTAACTGGTAGTTACCAGCATTGATGAAACTTTGAAGGTTTTGCAACTAGTAATTACCAGGATTGATACTACCTTCAAAGTTATTCAACTAGTAATTTTCAGATGTAACTCTAAAGGAAATTATGCAACTGTTAATTACTAGCATTGATGCAACTGTTAAGGTAAAGCAACTAGTAATTACCAGTAAGTATGTTACTTTAAAGGTAATGCAACTGGTAGTTACCAGCAATGATGCAACTCTAAAGATAATGCAACTGTTAATGGCCGGCAATGATGGCAACTGTCAAGGTAATGTAATTGGTAATTACTAGCATTGATGCAACTGTAAAGGTAATGCAACTAGTAATTACCAGCAATGATGCAACCTTCAAGGCAATGTAACCAGTAGATATCGGCAATGATGCTACTGCCTTGGTAAAGCAACTGGTAATGCTTTACAATGATGTTAGTGCTAAGGTCACGTAACTGGCACTATGCAGTAATGATGCTTTTTGTAAGATAATGCAACTTGCAATGGATGGCCAGCAGTAATGCTATAGTTGAAATAATGCAACTAGTCCTTTCGGATAGTGTTTGGTCCAAATATTCTAAGAATTCTCTGGAAGCATCAAAGGTAATGCAATTATCTTATCTTATTTTCTTGATATTATATTTGTAGTTGTGGAACACGGACAGTCCAAGGCAACCCGACTCAGTTCTAAGCACAATGTTCCCAGTCTGGCGAGCAAGGTTCACCGTGAGTGTCAATAGTATTAATCACAGACAACAACAACAACAACAATAATAATAATAATAATAATAATAATGATATTAATAATAATAATAACAATAATAATATGATAATAATAACAATAGTAATAACAGTGACAATGATAATCACGAGCACAAGCACAGTCACAGTCACAATCGCAATTACAGTAAAAAAATTAAAAAAAAACAGTGAAAAATTTTACAGAATAAATAAATAAGTTAATGGGTGACTAATTAAAATGAGGACGCCGGTAGATGAACGAAACTGGCCTTTACATTGCATAAAGTAAGAGTCCGAGCTTAGAATGACTAACCACGTCTCAACTTATCTGCACTCGATCTGCTACCCATAGTACACTTCGATGGACTCAAACCAGTCTGCATGTTGTTTGTTAGGTGCCACAGAAATATCAAGTTCTCTCTAATTCGTTCTCTACGATCACTCAATTGCCAGAAACTACATTTTAAAGACGAATTATGAATGTCTTATACATATTATAGAACTCTTTATTGCTTCCATGAAATAAGAGAAGTAACTTAAAAACTACATAATCTGTATTGTTGGAATTAAAAGAAGGAACAAACTGTTTGGTCTCTGCTTCTGTCTAGCCGTTTGGTGAGGGTCTGGTGACGGTTGTATTACCTCAGCTGAGGCGGGGTGAGAACAGTCTTCTACTGTGGAACTGTATGGACCTGTCACAGCCAGTGCACACCCTGGTGGGGCACAATGACGTTGTGCTGGAGTTTCAGTGGCGGTCACGTATTGTTGAAGGTACACGTGCTGCATACACACAATTGACTTTACTACTGCATTCATTGTTACACAGAAGGTGTTGTACAGGGCCCGGATGTATGAAGAGTGGATCATTATTATTCTTAACAAGCGGATAAAATTGGCACGTTCTTACTTTCGATTGGACGAGCAGATTTAATCAACTAAATAAGGAATAGTCCTTTTCACGATTCTTGAAAGGTAACCAAGCTTTTACATGAAACCGAGAAGGTGATTTATGCTTCTCTTACTGTGCGAGCACAACCTTCGCCTCGGTTTCATGTAAAGGCTTGGTTACCTTTCAAGCACCGTGAAAAGGATTATTATCCACTGAATAAAGTTTTCCACTGTTCGTACGACCAGGCCCTAGTGTTTTCCATAGACCTCCGTCAATCAATCACACTAGCAAAACAGAATGGATTGCATGTTTGATGATAAATGTAAAAAATAGAATGAGCTCACAAAGCGAAAAACAATGAGGACTGCCCTAAATACGTTAAAGCAGCATTATCTTATTTCTTATAGTTTAAAAAGGTGTCTGACAGACAGCTCCAAAACTAGAACTAGCCGATGGATATAAAACAGGGACTTTCCATATACTCAGATTGTGTTATTATTTTGCAATAGATGAGGAACAGTTCCAGCTGATTACGTGGTCCAAGGATTGTACACTGAGGTTCTGGGCACTGGATCCGAGGGCCGTGAATGTGAGTACAACCAACGTACTTGTGAATGACAACAACAACAAGAAGAACAAAAAACTTTATTAGCACTCTATATTGTATATAGTATAAAAACAAGACTTTTAAGAATTAGAGATTGGTGAGCATACGCCACTTAGAAAATAGTCTAGGGACTAATCGGGCTGAGTGGCAAGGCCAGACAGTGTAACTATACTGTTTGTAGAGTCCATCAGCAAAACACAAGACGTGACAAAAAACAAACCGAAAAAAATACATGAAAAACGATAGATACGAATGAGTAAGGGAAGAGGAAAATATAATGTCAATGAACGAACAGTTCGTACAGAGGACAACACAGACAAAACTCTTCAATTTACGAACTCGAACAACAAAACGCACGACCAATACGTTTTCAAAAGGAACGAGTTCCGTTAAAATATTGAAATTAGTTGAATTTTACTTGCCTCATTTGTAGTTGGTGTCCTTCTCAATCTCTGATAGAGATTTCAAGCCATTTCGACGGGTTTTAGGGCTTGAAATCCCTACCAGAGATCAAGGACACCAACTACAAGTGAGGCAAGTAAAATTTAACTTGTTTCAAAATTCACCGAGATATCGTCAAAATTAATTTCAGCCCATACGTTTGCTTGTATTTCGCTCGGCGCCATGATACCTCAGGAAGCTGATAAAACACACATAGAGTATGGGTTTCCTGTGGTACAGTAGGCATGAACGTGTGGTTTACCTGTGTTCCCCTGTAGGCGTGTGGTGGTCATCTTCAAGAGGGCTCCTCACAAGACCTCATTGGTGGCAGCGTTGGTAAATCAAGCGACATGATGAACGAGGGTCATGCCAGTGGTAGTGACGATGTGTTCGCAGACGGTACCATGCCCTTCTCCATGCAACCTCAAACCCTACAGCAGGAATTTGCGCTTATTAACAAGAACATTCCAAATGTTATTGTCGAGCAGGTGGGCGTCTCTCAATAGTCTCGATAGTAGCGCAACTTTCCCTTTCGTAAACGGTCGATGTCAATTGCAACAGTTGATGCTGTCTTGAAACAACAGTCTATTGCCGTTTTCATGAAGAAAACGAAAATGTGCTGGCTGAAACACAACTAGCAGTATAACCCTAACTGTAATCCAATTTCCACCCTAAAACTTAAAGAATAAGCTAACGAGAAAAAAAGAAAGCAAAAGCTAAATAGAAAGAAGAAAGAAAAATCGTGTTTTTTAACCAGTGGTCGCTAGCGTTACAGTCCTATAAATTAACACCAAGATAAGAGCTAAATTCGCTACCAACCAAGGCTTTTACTGCATATATGTGCGCAAATATTATTGAAAATGACATGGACTGGCACATATAATAATAATAACAACACAAATAATAATAGTAATAATAATAATTATAATAGTAATAATAATAATAGTAGTAGTAGTAATAATATTGATAATAAAGACTTCATTAGAGTATTTCCACTATAATTAGTAGCTCTTCATCTCTAAGTTAAAACTACAGTACAATAAAAGTCAACAATACAATACAAATTTTAAAGGGTCTACCATTACAAAATCCAAACTACAATATCTAAAAAATTACGCCAAGTTATTAGAACATTATTTTTTCAGAAAAAGCATCAACTCACAGAGAACAAAACTGAGGTGATCGTGATCACCAAACGAGCGTTTTCAGAACAACCAACAACAAAACAAGATAATAGCTATTTCGTAACCAAGACTAACAATGATCCTCCGATCGGTTGTAGTACAGATTTCATGACTCAGACTGGTCAGTTTCTCGTTGCAGATGAATTCAGGCACGAGATGTTGTACCGTGAGAGTGTCGAGTGGTTTCCATGTAGTGACAGTAGCGATAAACTTCCCCTCCCACTACCCAACGGGCAATGCCACTCCCTCCTTTGAGTTCACTACCGACTCTTCCATAGATATTGCTACCAAGTCGAAACTTATCAAGGTGAGTCGGCTGTTTTGACTTGCTTGTCTCATCCCGAAATTCACGCACTGCTTCGTAGCTAAAAGTTGTGGAAACCATGTTGCTCTTATTCTGTTAATTTGTTTTTGGCCATGCCGGTTTTTAATCTTTTCCTCATGTTATGTTAGTTGTCTCACACGTGGAATCCAACCTCGTTCCCTCAAGTGATGGTTGAGAGTCTCAGTATTCAAGTTTGCCGCCATCTTAGAGTTCCCTCGGCCCTCTTGGATTAATTAAAGCCCTTCATGAAGACCCACACACATATGGCTGATCTGTATCCATGAATTTGCAGTTGCTTCTCAGCGTGGGGGTTTTAATTTGGGGAAATATCGGAGAACACCTTGCTCGTTACTCTTTCCTATTTACGTCCAACTTGGGCAGTCAACGACCAATTATTCGGCTCACTGAATTTTTTTTGAGATACGTCACTTTTTATCAGCAGATAGACGATTACATAAATGTGTAAGTGTAAATCATTATTTCAGGTCTATTTGTTTTTAGCATGTAAAACTTGGTGACGTTAGTGTTTCAAGCAATCTGATTGGCTCGATATTTCTGGCTATTTAACAACTACCCCCTGAATCGGAGGTGACTAGTGATTGAAATTTACCGAATCGCGTAGCGGTGAGGTAAACATCTTAATCACTAAGACTGACACTGGGGGGAATAGTTGTTTTACTATTAGCCAAATAGGTGGACTTTGTGTTTGCAAGAGTAGCTGTTCGCTCATGTGACGAATTTTCTCTTCCGTGATAGTAGCAAAACGAGCTGTCGTATTGAGGTGGTTTTACTAAGATATACCGTGCCTGATGTGCCAATCAGAGCGCGCGAAAGTGCTGTCCACCATTTTGGTTAATACTATTTAATAATTATTCCCCTAAGTGGAGGTGAATAGTGTATTCCGTGAAACGGCAAGGTGGATATTTTCCACTAAGCACTGACGCTGAAGGGAGTAATTGTTATGGTATAAACCCAACAAGTGGATAATGCTTTCAAAAGTAATCTATTTTCATCTGAAAAAGTTCAAAAAAGCGCAGTCTGAAGCATCAGACGTCCCATATGAAAACTAAAAAATGAGCATGGAAGAATAGTCTTTTTTACCAATCAGAGCTCACAAAAAGTGGTATTTGCATGTTAGGTTTATATCAACAGAGAATGTTGACCTCTCTGGAGGTGGATAGTTTGAGAAGTGAATCAGTGGCCGCCTTAAACTCCCTTTTTGCGCTAGTGACACAGGAGGAAGTCCTGCAAATCTTTACACCAAGTTTGAACATGCTAACTAGTACAGTTATAGACATTATATAATGACTTTCAGAGTAGTAACTTCTACGCTTGTATTCGGCCACCATTCAATTCAATTTCAGATTTTTACCGACCTTTTCTTTTCTTTAGACCTTACAGGAAACAGCCCAAAGTCACGTGAGACAGAACCAAGCCTGCCTGGAACCTTGTCTAAGACAGCTTGTTACACATCTGGACACTTTAACGGTACGTCAGTGTAGGATGGCCTTCTTGTTATTCAGGCCTTTTGTACCTCAAAAGGTACAAATTCAAGATCTGTTATTCTTTTTTTCTGTTCGTTGCGACTGTAATCAGTTGGTTTTCAAGTAACTGCTCATTGCGAATTTCTGTTTTTTCTAATGATAAAGTTGTCAAGTATACGGCCCGAGTTAGGCTATCCAATATTTTCGGCTTGAGTCTAATAACTAAGTATACGGCCCGAGTCAGGCTATAAAAGCATTTTCGGCTTCAGACAAGTAACTAAGTATACGGCCCGAGTTAGGCTATCCAAGTATTTTCGGCTTCATTTTAGTTACTAAATATACGGCCCGAGTGAGGCTATCCAAGTATTTTCGGCTTTTTTCTAGTTACTAACTTTACGGCCCGAAGTAGGCTATCCAAGCATTTTCGGTTTTATTCTAGTTACCAAGTACACGGCCCGAGTTAGGCTATCCAAGTATTTTCGGCTTCAGTCTTGCTACTAAGTACACGGCCCGAGTTAGGCTATCCAGTATTTTTGGCTTCAGTCTAATTACTAAGTATACGGCCCGAGTTAGGCTATCCAAGTATTTTCGGCTTCAGTCTTGCTACTAAGTACACGGCCCGAGTTAGGCAATCCAGTATTTTTGGCTTCAGTCTAATTACTAAGTATACGGCCCGAGTTAGGCTATCCAAGTATTTTCGGCCTCGGTCTAATAAATAAGTATACGGCCCGAGTTAGGCTATCCAAGTATTTTTGGCTTTAGTCTAACTCAGGCCTTATACTTAGTAACTAGACTGAAGCCGAAAATACTTGGATAGCCTAACTCGGGCCGTATACTTAGTTACTAGGCTATCAAAGTATTTTCGGCTATATTCTAGTTCCTAAGTATACGGCCCGAGTTAGGCTATCCAAGCATTTTCGGCTTTATTCTAGTTACCAAGTACACGGCCCGAATTAGGCTATCCTCAGTCTTGCTACTAAGTACACGGCCCGAGTCAGGCTATCCAGTATTTTCGGCATCAGTCTAATTTCTAAGTAAACTACTTTTTTAACCTAGTAAGTTTTGTATTTAGATGCTTAATAGTGCTGAGCGGCCAAACTTTACGAATTACCACTTCACTTACGTGTTCGTTGGCCGAAAACTACTATCTTAATTTCCAACGACCCCTTGCAGCTCGGTGGTAGAGCAACAGTGATCTGTCCCGACAGTCGTGGGTTCGAACCTCATCGGAGTCAGAGATCTATTTCTCTTTCTCCTTGTGGGTCAAATTCCTTTTGGTTTTCATTTGGTGTATTTATGCAGCACTTCAACTAACCATGTTTGAACCATCAACACGGTTTTTATTTAGTACCAGGAAGACAGCACCATGGCAGGTTCCGTGTTGTCGCCCCATCATCGCCGCCTGGACACCGTGTCGTATGGCAGCTACCAGGACGCCGCCATTCCGTTCCCAAGGCACTCTGGGGCCAAGTTCTGCGCATGCGGTAAGTCCACCATTCACCAACATAGATGATGGTGTCGTTTTCTTTCTTCAATGAAAACAGTCGTATTACGTGCATGGCTGCTTGTAACATGAGGTGGTTCTTTCAACCAAAATAGAACAAATCTGAAGAACGTTGGAAAAAATCTTTGCAGTCAGAAGAAAAGACTTGAAAACTGTATACACAAGATCTTGTTGTATTTTTTTAAGAATATTGCGAGATTTTGGGTAAAATATCAAGCACTAACTGAGCATTTTGAAGATGTCAGCAAGTTGAAGAGTCTCCGTGTTTCCAAAATCATTTATTTCGTTTCAAACGCTCAATTTAGAGCCATGAAAGACGAAGTGGTTGTAATGCATTTTTTTTTCAACATATCGAAGTAAGGATACAAAAGATGTTTCAAATGCAAGTTGGAGCTTCTTCATTTTCTTCACCGAGAGCTAGTAAAAGACGGCTGAAGTTTTTATTCACGTTTTGAGTGCATGATGGCCCAGTTCACGGTTCCTGAAAGGTTACCAAGCCTCTACATGAAACCGAGGCTTATGATAATTATTCCCACTCCTTTCATCGTGCGAGGACAATTTCGCCTCGTTTTCACGTAGAAACTTTCAGTAACCGCGAAATCGACTATTCAAGTTTTTTTACTTTTTGTCTCAATTTTCTAATAAGCAACTGTAATTGAAAGAATTTTTTCGCAAATTCGGCCGTCTTCCACTTTATTTCCAGCCCAAGCGTACAATTAGCATTTTAAGTCTAGTCTATTCTAGTAAAGTGTTATGAGTGATTGAGCCACCGATTCCATAATATTTTGTTTGGCAGTAGATATCGTTTTCGTGAAATGGCTAACATTTGCTACAAATGGCACAATTTTGCTGTCATTCTGGAGCCATTTAGAGGCGATTTAGAGTATACCGTGATTTGAATTACTAATACACGTTTTCTTCATAATTGCTAAGCGAGTGTTATCGGTTTGCAGGTTTGCTGGTATCGTTCAGTCATCCGGGACGGTTTTCGGGCATGAGCGGCTCAAGTGTTGAACAGACTCCAAGGTAAGGCTGTTAGTGCGCTTCAGGCCATGCGGAAAGGTATGAAGGATTCCTACATACATTGTATGTCACGTGAAACGGGTTGGCTTAGAATAAGATGGTCTGCTGGTTCTTATTTGTGTGTGTATTTGGGGAGGGGGGGGGGTACATGTGTTTACTTACTCTCACTAGGTTAGTCTCTTGAGTGGAAAATGCTAATTTTAAACTAACGATGCTTTTCAAGCACAAAATCAATAATGGGTATTTTAATCCTTCCAATATTTAGTCTCTCCGTACTTTTAATGTTATTAATGTTATAATTGTTATTATTATTATTATTGTCATTACTATTATTATTATTATTATTATTATAACTGTAATAATTGTTGTTATTTATTGATTTATTCATTTGTGACTAATTCCCCTTTTATTTCGTGCCGAGTAGGATGAGTTGAGTGCCTGTGTGCGTGGGGTGGTACATCGAGGGGAAAAGTTTTATAATCATACTGGTTTTTATACATTTTTATTATCTAATGTAAGTTCTTCTGGTAACTATTACACCTTCATGTTTTAACGAGTTTCTCATTTTTAAACTCTTCAATGACACAAGTTTAAAAAAATATTAATATTTTTATTAAAATTGTTATTACTCCTATTATTTTTGTTATTATTTTAGAAGTAATAATTATAATAATTATAAAGACTATTATTATTATTAATATTATTATTACTTTTATTATTATTATTATTGTTATTATTATTATTATTATTATAATTTGATCGTTGTCAGCCCATTCAGCATGCATATGCTTCTAGCGTACACAGCCCTGGTCTGGTTTATTATTATCATCGTGTATTGCTCTGTTCCTGTGGCTATATAGGTCGTTATCAGCCCTCTCAGCGTACAGCTCCCGTCCCCCCGGAGGCCCGGCCCTTCCCCCTCTTGTGGGCGGCGGCAAAAGCAACATACCGAAGACCCGCTCGTTCACTTCATTTGAAAAGCAAGTGACAGCCGCAGGAAAGCGAGTGTTCTACAGATCTCTGAGTCAGGTTGGTAGTGATACGTGCTCATCCCAGCTGATACTTTTGTATATGTATTTAGTTACCGCTCGGCCAGGTTAGCTCTTTGTGGATATATTGGATGCCAAGTCACCTAAATTTTATTCAGGCTAAACTCTTCATTTACTTAAAAAAACTTCAATGTAACAAGAGACTCCAAGGAGACTTCACTTTGGCCGAACTTAATTGACCCATATGACATTGTAGAAGATAATTGACGCCATAGAATATTCTTTCAAGGCGTCGTTTATTTCCAAATACAAAGTATCACGAAACAACCTACTGATCTCGAATAGTGTTGTAAAGAATCGCTTTTTAGTTTTCTCCTCCAACCACTGGTTGCGACAAAATATGTCTATTGCAAACAAAGATCCAAAGATCTTTCTGCTCCATTCAAGTGCTTGTCTTTTAAACAATTTTGTATGTTGCACAGTCGTTCCAACAGAAGTTTACCCTGAGTTTACTTGGGAAACTGTTTTATGAATACTTAACACCAAATTGAAGCAAACACTGTAAAGGCGGGTCTGTAATCTTTGAATTCAGAGGCAACTATGAACATCTTTTATACGTTATCCAGCTGTTTAACCGAAGAAAAGCTTCAGCTCTTATCCAGACATTATAGTTTGAACAAAATTTGGAATGGGTGATGTTCAGGTAGTTTTTCAAATGTTTTTCCAAATAGTCAGGTTTTCTATCTGGCATGCAACTAATACATGATTCACTTGTTAAATTCCTTACCAACAGTAATTGCTCAATCATAGCACTCTTATCATGAGAAGATATGCAAAAATTTGAAATGGCTGCTACTTTTGGTTTTCGGCCACCGTCTTTGATTATCGATCTTCTAGATTTTGATTGATTTTCAGATATGTTTCTGGCAATTAA
>JAOBRG010396634.1:0-10276 GCA_027574985.1 Umimayanthus nakama | reverse complement strand
CACGGCTACTCGAAATATTGCCATTAAACCTGCCCAAAAATGATGTTGTTGTAATAGCCCTGCATTCAGATTTTGTTAATAATAATAATAATAATAATAATAATAATAATAATAATAATAATGATAATGATAACGATAACGATAATAATAATAACAATAATAATAATAATAATAATAATAAAAGTGGTGTTGTCACACAGTTTAAACATTTCACACACTTTTAAAGTTCTGATGTGATTATAGTTTTATGTAATGATTTTAGGTTTTTTATAGGGACTGTTTATCGATAAGTTTTCAGGGATATCACCGAGACTTTTTTATGAGGAGTTTTCAAAAGAGCTTTAAGAAATTTTTAACTAGGTATAATTTAAAGACAGACGGCATACGTTCGCGCCCTATGTACGTTTCTTTTAGGGACATGCATCCAAACGTTTTATACTGCAATAATAATAATAATAATGATAATAATAGCAACAATAACAATAATAATAGTAATAAAAAATAATAATAACAACAATAATAAAATAATAATAATAAACGATACAGCTAAGCAGCAACCTCGTACGCGATCGTTTCCTGGTTGGGTCTGGTCACGCGCAACCTAGATTTTGGGTGGTAAAAAATAAAATAAATGCTGAAGATGTGCTTCAAATTGATTCTTGTTCTTATTTAGCCTAGTTTAGCGAGGGAAATGTTTTCGTCAAAAAACGCACATGTTCGATTGTTTTATTTGTTACCACCTAGAATCTGGGTGGCACGTGACCAGACCCAACCACGGAGAGGAAAAATTCTGGGAACGAGGTTGCTCCAGCAGGCGCTATACGGTCCATGTCTGACTTCGGAACACAGGGTTGGCTGATAACACAATGTGTTATTGAAAACGCCGGAATTTCCTTTGCATAATACGTTGCTGAAAGTGTTGGTTTCGTCATCTCTGGTGTTCAAACATTTTTTTTAAAAATATTCTATGGAGGTTTGTTTGGACCAATCCTCGTTGACCCGTGAAATGTTATACGTTCCGACATGACAAGCCAATGACAAATGCCGCGATTTCGAGAGTTAGCTGCGGGTTTTGGTTGCAAGCGCTCCCGTCCCCTCCCTCCTCCCCAGTGTCCCTCTTCCGTTCTTTTTCTCTCAATATTTTACGAATAAATGAAACAAATTGAGCAGTTTTTACGCGAGAAAGTATTACATCTTCAAGCCGTTGCGTAAGGACACTTTTAGCAGTTTTAGGAAAATATCAAAAAGCCAAAAAGCTTTTGACAATCTTTGGAAATTATAGAAAATCTGCTTGGGAAAGTCTTCCACAATGATTTTTCGGCAATCATGATTAGCCCAGTGATTTGTCTAAACTGCTGTTGTTGTTAACAGTTAATATGAACTCGCCTTGATTCAACAACTTTATTCTGCTCAGTAAAATTGCAGGTTTCATTAGGTAGATATTGGCTGGATATTGTTTGCAGTTTAAAAAGAGCACAGCCATTTAGAAACAGCCAAGCTGGTCAGGCTGAATGACTAGGTCGTGATATCCGTAGAGTTACCCCGTTATGGGCTGCATGCGGAATATGTCTCCATCTAAAAAATCAGCAGGAAACGGCCTCGTGCCGAAATGTTGAAAAACCGCAAAATAAATTTTAACCGCACAAAATGATATCAGTTTTTATTGCAGTTTTAAACTTTTCTAGAACGTTTCCGCTCACAAAGTACTTTTGCAACAAGCAGTTTACGAAAAACTTGTAAGCTTCAAAAAAGTTAAAAACTATTTGCAGATTTTCTTAGTTTGTTTTGTGGAACTAAAACCAGTTTTCAAAACGATACTTTTTACTTGGCACCTGTTCACGAAAGCAAATTTTAATTGCTAGATTTAGTAATCAATGCTTCCAAAGACTTAAGTTGATACTAGTATAAATATCTGCAAACGATACACTTAACAGGTACCACTACTTTTCCCCTCTATTTTTGCGAAAATCCTCAGTTTCTAGCCTCAGGGAGCTTTTTCATCTATTATATTGGATTCTACTTTTTTGACGTCGTGCCAAAAACATCAAACCTATAATAATCAACGTTTGACGTCACCAATCTTCTGTTTATTTTAGTTTATTCGCTTCCTGTAGTGGGGGGCGTTGTTACGGTTTAGTTTCCTTGCCATAAAGATCGCATTTGTTTATCATCTTGCAATACGGATATATGCATTTCTTGAACAGGGAGTGGTTTGCAGAACTGAAATTAAACACATTTTTTATTTGCTTTTGACAACACGTTCGTTCTTTACACAATTATACCAAAAGTCTTCAGTGAAATGATGAATCCTGAAGTCCACGAGTCTTGGAGCCGGTGGTTGATATTGTTATTCTGTGCCCTTTGCGCTGATCCAAGTACAACCAGGTAGGAATCTATTTTTTCATATTCTACCGCATTTGTTAAACGTTTCTACAGTTAGAGCTAGCATTCTTTCCTCTCAGGGCGACTGAAACTGTGAGAAGGTTTGTCATTTTCAGCATTGGTGGGGTAGTCAGTTCGACTCCAAATTTCCTTGACTCGCATTAATAGTTTCTGCTTTAAACTAGCAAGCAGTTATCAAAATTTCAAGTCTAAGACTAAGTTGTGGCTACTGAAGTAGCCTCCAAGCAAAAGATTCTTTTTCCTTAACCGATTTTTACAATGTGTAGGGAGGCTATGAGCAAGCACAATTTTCTTGTTTCTGTTTTGCAAGTCCAAGTTCAATTTCCAAAAGTTCTCAAAAGGTTTTTTTACTCAAGAAAACAAAAAAAGTCTAACTCTAAATAACACTTTTTAAGCACCGGATATAAATTTTTGTCTAAAGGATAAATTAGAAGCAGTACTTAAGCCCTCAAAAACAAAATCTCTTTAAAAGTTTTTTAATTCCATTCAAACATACATCGCGATAATGGCGAGATTAATTAGTTGTTTACTACCATAGCGATTATATCGAGCACTAGTTTTAATACTTTAGTAGCTTTTCAAATGATTTTAATGTTAATTTTGGTTTTTGTGTTGTCTGGTTTCTATTCTTTTTGAAACAAATAGTTAAAAAGACACACCTCAGGCTGACACCAAGAAAGATATTTCCATAATTGTTGAAAATGAAAGTAAGAATCGCTAACAAAATATCGCGAGAGCTGTGCAATTTACATTTGAATTTAGGAAACAGGTGTTTCTACTGCAGTAATAGTGACACAGTCGCTTATTTTATACAGGTAACTTTAAAAGCCAGCTCTTGTTTGCTGCTTTAGGACTCAAAAGGCAATTCAATCGAGTCACAAGTCAATTCTAAAAAATGTATTTTAAGAAACAGCCTTTACTGAGCATATATAGACAAATTTGTAAATAACCACGAAACAGAAAAAAGTAAGTACACATTTTAAGGACTGGTCTGTGGCCAAGATCCTGTCAGCCCCCATATTGGCATTCTTATATTACAAAAGCATAGAAGGTTGCCAGCAACGAGCGAGCTACGAAAAAGCGTGCATACGCGAGGGCTAAGCGCTGAGATCAGTTATAAAACTAGTGACATAGGTAAAACTGTATCGAGTCTTGCATTTTGAAGTCAGTAACCCACTCGTTATACAAAGTAAAATTATGTGAACCTAGATTGTGGTATACGAATGGTTACTGAGTACTCAGTCAACATTTTTTCGTTTTTCAAGCTCTAAGGTGCTTTATCATATTAAAATGATACTAAGCACTCATAGTTAGTGGAGGGAGACTCTACTAACTATGAAGCACTTCGACAGGTTTTGAATAACATTTGTTAACACAATCATTTACCTCCGAATGCAGCTTCATACTGTGCCCGATACTGAATAAATAAATAAATAAATACTTCCAAACAAACAAATAAATATTTTAATAATAACCAGTTTGTCAAAAAAACTACGGATTGAGAGTAAAATTGATGTCAGTAAAACATTTGGTGTAAAAAAGTAAGTATGCTTTATAATTTAAAAGCATAATCGGTATATTTCCAGAAAAATCTACCATTCACTACCAGCATTATATTATTAGTTTTAAGTGATGTGTTTTCGTTATGGAAATTTATTCATGTGTGAGTCATTATTTTCAGACTAAGCTGCAATTAAATTGCTAATAAAAGAACTCACTCAATAAATAATGACTGTGTTTAAACTTATTTCCATGCAAGCAGAGCGACACTTCAACTTCAAAGTTTAATCGGCCATAGTGACATTGTCTCATGTGAATAACCATTCTTGTCCATAGAAACCAAAATATCAATTTGTTTTGAGTGTTCAGGCGGAGAGGAAGACAACTTTTCTCATAAATATTGCAAAGCAAATCGGACTTAAAATGATGTTATAAAACGCTTTTGATTTTGAGTGTTGAATTTTCAAAATCAGGATCTTATAATGGCCGTAAGACTCGATAAGATTCCAAAGGAGATAAGAAAGAAACAATTATGAGGAAAAAGCTTTTAAATATTGATGAAAACCTAAGTCATTACATATCATCAGTAATACATCGTACATCACGAGAATAGTGAAACAACATATTATGCGTGTTCCACCCTTTTAGTTGGTTCTAAATATCTATATTTCAATTCAACTGCCAGAAAAAATATGCCAACTGAGATAGTAAGCCAGTTAAATAAGAAAGCTTCAATGCAACAACAAACGAAATCAATTTGTTCAGTCTCGAGCCTTATTTTAGTTCAACAGCCAGCTCCCTTTCCCTCTGTTTTTCTTACCGCTTCACAACTTGGAAGGCTGCTGCGACTCTTTCAACTCTTAAGATGGTTCAAAACAGTTTTGTTACCTTTGATACACGCTTTTTTAATAAGAACAAGGCTCAAATTCGGCCAAAAATTAAGAACGTCAGAACAATCCAGGCTGGGATTTGGAATCAGAAACGTTACGTCTACTTTTCTAAATAAAATTCTTTTGTTCTCCCTAACTCGACTGCATCAAGCGTTGAAAAACTCCAAACGACGTTGAGGTCAATATTATTTCCAATTCGATTTATTTGGCTTGGTGATCACAAGTTTGATAGGGAATATTTGGAATGTTTAAGGAATTATTTCTTACTGCTGTTGTTCTTGTGAGTACTTTTAAAAATAAGAACAGCTTAAGAACGATTGAGGCCGAAATTTCCTAAAAAGCTATGCACAAAGAGGCTCTGCCAAAACTTACTGGTTCTTATAAAAACAAATTGCGTGTAGCTGGTGTATAACAATATCCTTCCAGCTGATCAACTCTTATACTCTCAAAAACCTCTGTTTTTAACATTCGCTGCATTTTACACAAACTCCCTCTTTTATTGCATTAAAGTCATTTGCATATCAAGGGAACATTTAAAGAACTCTTAAAAAAAGTTGTTAAGGCTTTTGGGCGCCGAAATCTGACAATTTTTTTGAGCTTTCTATCAACAAGCGCCTTGATGTGGAAACAATTTTCATGCAATATTAAAAGGTTTATCGACTAATTCGGTCCCGTGCAAAAAAAAGCGGAATGCTCAAATGAAGGTACATTTGAGACTTTGCAAAAACAGAGTAGGAAACAATAACTCCGGTGGGAGTATGGGAAAGAATCCACCATCATGATATACATGAGGAAGTTTTCGGTAAAGTTCAGCAGCAAAGTCAAATGGAAAACAAGCGGGACCTTAAAAATGTTTAAAGCTCCGGCCTTTTAACACATTCTTAAAAAAGGTTGTACTTAAAGGGGGGTCTTTAAAAAGAGAGGGTTTCTGTTAAATGATCATGCAACTGAAAAGCAAATGTCGTATAACAAAAAAAATAGCTATATGATTTATATTTTCTTCATTTTCAAAACCACCAGACAAAAACAACCTTTGTTATTTCTCAGTGGAAACGATTACTTTGACTCCCAATCTAATCACGCCATTTGCTAACGTTCAAGCCAAATATCAAACTATAATACTGGCCACAAAATATTATGCATGCACGTGGCAAAACGCGTAACTTCATCGCGTGTCAAAGAGCTGACATGGCTTCTCTTTTACTCGTCATCATGCAATATTCATTCAAACCCAGGCTTTCAGTGCAAGTTAAAGGGAGTTTTCACTGTTTCTTATTGGCCTGGTTATACTAAGCGTGGGTAACTTTCTCCAGCGGATAAATCCCTATCCAGTGGATAAAATCTTCTTGTTGTCCAATCAAAATGAAGCATGCGCCAGATTTTTTGAGCCGGATAGGGATTTAACTGCTAGTCAATAAAAGTGATCTATCCTCGTACAACCGGGCCCTAAGGTGTTTGTTGTGTTTATAATATCTATTATTCAGGCACACACGCACTTATATTACGCAAGCTTTACCAATGTCACTCCGTTTCATCTCACCTCACCCCACCACCGCGTTTTAATATTTTTAAACAAAGTTAACACGTTAATACTTTCCGTTTTTGTTCCCAGCTTTTCTAACGATAAATATGCGAATGCAACATCTGTGCTGGAGGATTTGTTGTCGAAGTATGACAAAAGATTTAGGCCAAATTTCGGGGGTAAGCTTTTTCATTTTATCTCCTATGTTTTACTTTTGTCTGAGGGGGAAGGGGGTTATTTTGACGAAAAGTAGTTCTGCAGCTCCCTAAGGCGGCAAGAAAATGTATTAATGATTAATAAGTCCTATATCTTGCATCATTTTTCGTATGCTAGTATTGGTAAAACGTCTGCTTTGTCTGTCTGTAGGGAAAAAATTATTGCGCGGACCAAATCTTCCACTACCCCCCCCCCCCCCCCCACCTCTCCCTCTCCGAAAAGTCAAATGAAAAGCCCCTCAGAGAGCTTTGAGATGTGCAGTTTCAACTAAAGATCAAAGAAATTTGTGACGTAGCTTGGTTTTGATGCTCTTATAGATTAACCTGAATTACTGATTACTGACAAAACTATATTAATGGACTTTGTGTATAATGTCAGTAGGCTTGAAGCCCGAAATGGGTTCTGGTCTTTAGTAGTCATGGTGAAATATTTATTTTCTTTTTACAAATTTTTGTATTTTTAATATATTTAAAAACAGAACGTATTTCTCCCCCAGAAAATACACAGAGCAATCGTAGAAACTCAAAACTTTGCGTTCTTTTTGGCTATAAGTGCATAAGTCGCAATTACAAACTACTGGGACGAACCAGCATTACTCGATATCGAACATGGCTAATTTGCCTTACCGTAATTTGTTTTAAAATTTCAACTTGTTTTGAAAAAATCTGGTCATTTTTTATAATACAACGAGGCTAAACAAGCTTACTTGAAACTTATTGAACTTCTTTTCTTTATCAATCTAATGCACACCACAAGCTTCAACGGTTCCGCATAGTAATTTTGACGAAATTCAACTTTGAACTGGTTACCTTTGACACTGCGCGCGACCTGCTATATTTTATTATTATTTTTTTTTTGGAATTTCTCTTCAAACAACAGCAATTACCTTATTTAAAGACGGAAAAAGACTTACAATTCAAGAGCAACCGAAAGTGGCTTGAGTTTTAGAAAACATGAGGAACATTGAGCTTCAAAACAACCGGTTTTTGTGAAGAAAAAAACGAACCATGTATCAGTCACATGTGTTTTAACACAGCTCTTCAAATTGGCGCGGAATAGCTCTGAGTCCGACGGTAGAAAACGAGGTTGCTCGTGTTTTGCTACCACTGAATCTTTTCCTGCGGCTTCTAGCCTGCAACATTACTCTGTTTGTATTTTTCTGTAAAGAAAATCCTGTCCTTACAATGTTCTTTTAATGGCAGTGCCAGTGGTGCTGGCTACCGCTGCGCTTTTGGCAACCTCGTTCCCAGGCTCTTTCCTCTCCCGAGAACGAGGTTGCGCTTTTGTAACGAATGAATCGTGCTCAGTTTCTTCAGTACATGAAGAATAATGCTGCAAAATAATCGCAGCGTCTAACCAGTTTTATTGTTTTCAAAAAGAATAATAGACAGGCCGAGACTCTTGACTGACTTAATAAGCGAAGCAAAGGCGTTTTTAACTGAATAAGGATGCTACAGCATAAACCCACGGCTGAGAATCTCCGACAAATTCTTAATCAAAAACTTTTACTTTAATTTTATTAAGTTTCAAATAGCAAAGCTAATCCCGAAACTGCTCAGATCTTGGCGTAAATCGCAGTTTTTGTTAGGGGAGGAAACCGGAGTACCCGTAGAAAACCCCCGACGTCGAAGAGGGACAGCAAACCCATCTCACATTCTTCCCAGGCCGAGAGTCGAGCCCGGGTCGCATTGGTGAGAGGCGAGTGTCTATGCCACTGCGCCACCCCGACGCTCAAAAATAAAAAAAAGTGCATTTGTAACACTTCAAAAGTGCACCCCCTTAAAAGTGCAATTGTAAAGTTGTAGCCCCTTGCCTTCAGTAATTAGTTATACTGTTGCAGTGTCACTATTTTAAAACTGCTAGATTTCATTATATATTGTACTGTAACATGTATTTTTGCATGCATATTGACGTGGTTGTTCTCGACACAAAAAAATTGTAAACAAGACATGCGTTCGAAATAATAATTATGCTAGTTACAGGTGCATTTTATCGCTTCGCCGCATACACAAGTTTTGATGCATTGATTTTGCGATGTATAAAAAGAGTGTTCAAAACTTGGGTTTGTTGTTTTTTTTCTCGTTTATCAAGGGTTTTACAAGAAATTACCTTAAGCCGAAAAGAAAACCAACAAACAAATACATGACTTTGTGAAGGTTTGTTTAATGCCAATCGATCAACTTCCACTTGGCTTTAATGTTTTATAATTCAACGAAAGTCACAGACAATACAGAAGCAGCTAAGACTTCCTGGCAAGGTATTTAGTTGATTTTACTTTTATTTATTACCGACTTGCAAATTCAACTTAAATCAGCTCATTGTCCCGTCCGCTCTAATACTTCAAATCACGTCGCTGTTTTCAAACATATTAATATATGTAGCACGCTTGGTTTGTAAACTTTTAAGCGTAGAATTTTGTTGCTATTTTAGGATTTCGAAATATTTGAACTTACCACTTCGTTTTGCATACAACGATAGTCGAACTTCCCGCCGTCGTAGCACGAGAGAAACAATATCCGCCATCTTGAACCTGGAATGGACCAGAGTCCATTTCGGGCATCAAGTAACTACGTCATTAAGCATAAGGACGGTGGGATCGTTTATGTCACGTCCATGGTATAACTTTGTACGACACTAGAAATTTTACATATCAAACACACTTTTTCTAATCGCAGAATTAATTGTACCGCTATTTAATAAATTCTGTATGTAGATCGAGTTCATTTTGTAGTGGTTTAATGTTTAAATATTCCAAATAATATATTTTGAGTGATAGTCCTTGAAAGAAGTTGGGCCCCCAAGGTGAAAGAGAAAAAAAAATACCTCGGTGGGAATCGAAACCACGATCTTCAGTACAGACCACCGTTGCCAGCTCTACCAGCTGAGCAACAAAGCAAGATGGACATGGAGTTGGCAGGGCCGTAGCCGGACACAAAATTTAGGGGGGGGGGGGCATTTTAAAGAAACCAAAATTCTTCCAAGTTGGTTTGCTACAATAAAAAGTGTTTTTTAAAGTTTTAATATACAAAAAATTACTTCCGGTCCAAATTTTAGGGGGGGGGGGGAGCATTTGCCCCCCCTGCCTGACGCTGGTTACGGCTCTGGTTGGTCGTGGGTATTTAAGATAGAAGTTAGAGACAAATGAGCACATAAGTAAGAAAGCAACAAGTAAGGTTTAAGTTTTCCAGTAGTTTGTTTCCAATTCTCAGGTCCTCCAGTCGAGATCCAGGCCAGCATGCTGGTAATATCTATCGTACCAATAAACGAAGTAGATATGGTAGGTGCTCCATTTCGAATTCAAAGAAAAACATAATGTTCAGATAGATAGTTGTTCCATTTTTACCGACTCTCGCCGATACTGCTAATCTTCATCGGCTTAAATTTGTTTTGTTAAATTCTGAATGCCGGCGCAGGCGATTACCCTCATAGTTTCTTCATTTTTAAAATCTTCTTTTAACCGCTATGAAACACTCTAAGTTTTCGTCATATTAACTTTTTACTTGTTATAAACAGGTATTTATTTCTGTGTCATCATGACAAGCATCATTGATCACTTATTATTTTTATTATTATTATTATTATTTATTTTGATATTTCTAATGAATTTAGTTCAACTTAATAAACTCACTTTAATAAGCCCTTACGTCCCAACAACGCAAGATTATGCGGTTAGGCCTTGGCGGATTGTGCTCCTAAAAGTGGCATATTATGCTACTAGCAGTGCTCGAAATTTTGCCAAATTATG
>JAOBRG010396623.1:0-10277 GCA_027574985.1 Umimayanthus nakama | reverse complement strand
TGATTACTTGTTAATAACATACATGAAAAAATGTAGTGATCGATCATTAACCGGAAGTAAAGGTTCGTGTCTCCTTTATAGAGCTTGGAAATTCTTGTGAAAACTTAGGAAAAAGCATCGGAGAGTGAAAAAAACACGTTCCGACAACTTTCCGAAATTTTTATTAAAAAAAAATGAAAATTTCCGGAAAATCTTCGGAAGTCTTCGGAAATCTTCGGAAAAACCGGCTAATGTTGCAAAATGCTAAAGAACAACATTCCAGCATTTTTTGAATTTTTTTTTAAATCTTCGGAATTTGTCGGAAGTGTTCGGAAATCTTCGGAAAAAAACTTGGAATTGTTGCCAAGTGCTAAAAACAACATTGCAGCATTTTTTAACTTTTTTTAAATCTTCGGGAATTGTCGGAAGTCCTCGGAAATCGTTGGAAATCTTCGGATTTCTTCGTGAAAAATCGGAAAATGTCGGAAATTGCTTATAGTGATCTTTCGACACTTTTTGAAAATTTTCGGAAATCTTCGGAAGTGTTGGGAAATGCTCGGAAAACTTCGGAAACCCTCGGAAAATTTTCGAATGTTATGGGAGCCTTATGAAAATTTTTATGATATTCCAGTCTCTCACAGCTGAGGACTGAAGATCAGATTGGAAAACTTTGATTTGTAATTTGCACTGGTATTACACTTTTTGCACTGGTATTACGCTTTTTGCACTGCTGTTACTCTTTAACTGCACTGCTCTCAGCCAATCAGAATCGAGTAATTTTTTCATGTATGTTATTAATAAAAAAAAACAAACAGTGCAATTACAAACCAAAGCAGTTCAATTGCATGTGCCGAGTGCAATGATGATATCATACAACTTTTAAAAGAAAAATAGAAAAAAACAAACTGTAAAAGTACCAACAACTGCTTAAAAGCTGGAAAAGCGGGGTAGAACAAGGTAGTTCTAGTGCAGACATGAAAAAGCTACCGATCGGAAAAACATAATTTTGCTTCAGGTTGATGAATCAGGCGGGCCGTAAATACTTAAACGCTATAGGTGCAACTGCAAGTAATTGCAGTCAAATCCAAAGATATGTTAACAAACACCTTTATTTCAATTCAGTTTAAAAGAGAAGGAACTGATCTTATGGAAGATAAAATTTTCAATCGTTAGTTTTCAATAACTGCCAAGTTAAAAACCTTCAACATGGCTGCGGCAGTTCGACTGACGATGTAGTGTGCTCCAATAAATGAGCGTACTTTGAGATGTTCCTCGAGTCACAAACTAAACTTTTACTTTCTACAGCTTTGAAAATCGATCCTTTGAAGATTATTTTCAAGCTTATTTGATGCACTTTTCATGGAAGTATTAATCTTTTGTGCACAAAACTGACGTTTTGTCAAATTGAGAAGTGTGCACAATGTTCGTAGGCTGTTCGACTCTGGCTCAGCCTTCCATTATGTCTCGCATACTCATTACCACTTCTTCACTGATTCACTGAATGCATATTGTTAAAAAGTAATCAAATGTTTTGTTCGTGCAACGCGGGATTAATCAGCACTCGTAAATATTTCAAAGGCAACAAAATGAACTTGTTTCGCTCGTTTAGTTTTATGTTAGTGTTTGAAATATTTACTTGTGCTGATTAATCCCGAAATCGTACTGCAAAACATTTGACTACCAGTACTTATTGCTCTTATTATTGTTGTTATTTTATTATTATAGCTGTTATTGTATTTTATTTATATTATAGAATGGTTCTTCAGAAAAAACAGGTGGATTGAGGCTTGAACTAACTTACAAGATGGTTCCAAGTGGTACAAAGCCAAAAAAGTAAAGACTAAAATCACAAAACAAAAAAAAACTGGCACACAGTTGTAACTCCAACGTGAAAACGTGAAGCTCGTTTAACTATAACCTCAACCAATTCGAAGCATACACCCAACTTAGAGAAGAGAGATCAACTAATCTTTCTTCGGAGGAAATCCTACAAGAGCAGAGAAGACAACCTTGGACAACGAATCAATGGAGACGCTTCGTGGAAAACAACCTCAATAAAAGGAAAACAAAAAAAACAAAAAAAAAATAACAGCCGGAAAAAAACGAAAAAAAAGCTGTGCAACCAGAGAAAACGAAGAAAGGTTTTTTGTTACTACTTAAGCTTTGCGCAAATAACCTGGAACGATCAGTTCAAACTAGTAACAACCTGTAACTTTGAAACGCGAAATGATAAATGGAATTTCTAGCATCTTAAAAGGCTTCGCCCACTTGGAGAGAGAGATTTGAATTTGCCTTCCTCCAGGAGAAAGAAATCGCAACAGTGGAGATAACAAGCTTGATCAATGGAGGCACTTCGTAGAAAATAACATGAAATGAAAGGGAAAAACACATAAAAAGCATAAAAGCCGGAAAAAACGAAAAAATAGCTGTGCAACCAGAGAAAATGTGGACAGAATTTTCATGAGTTTATCATGGCTTTGCGCGTAAGAAAGTATTATCAGAATATATACAGCGAGAATTTAAAACTCCGAAGCTTTTTGAGGTGAAACTTATAACGGGTAACTTGCCCAACATTTAGAGAGGAGACAAAGTTGTTCCTGGAAACGAAGATTGCGTAAGGGAATGCGTGTACAAAGTATTAACGAAGAGATGAGACGGTTCTTTGAATCCAGCCTATCACAAACAAAAAAAAGTACTTAAAAGGAATACAACGCCGCAAAAAAAAACTGAGCAACTCGAAAAGATGTAATGTTAAAACTCGTTAACATGGAATTTCTATCGATATTGAAAGACACCCCACATTTATAGGA
Source organism: Umimayanthus nakama (assembly GCA_027574985.1). Classification (NCBI taxonomy): domain Eukaryota; kingdom Metazoa; phylum Cnidaria; class Anthozoa; order Zoantharia; family Parazoanthidae; genus Umimayanthus; species Umimayanthus nakama. The sequence continues at coordinate 7,488 of JAOBRG010396623.1, read as the reverse complement.
ACATAACTGCCGGATTATGGACCAAAATTAACAAATGAGAAAAAGCAAGTTGGGACAAGCCCAAAAGAATCCAAACTACCGAATTATGTTTCAAAACGAACAAATGAGAAAACGAAAAAGGACAAGCCCAAAAGAAACAGAACCGCCGAGTAATGAACAAATGACAAAAGTCTTGCAAAAGAGGACAAGCCTAAAAGAAACCCAGCCTCCATTGGAAGTTATGAAGCAAAATGAACAAATAAGGAAAAGGAAAATAAGACGAGCCCAAAAAACCCAACCGCTGAATCATAAATCAAAAAGACAAACGAGAAAGAGCAAAATAGGACAAGCCCAAAAGAAACCATTCCCAAAGTTGTAAAGCAACATGAAGGAAAGAGAAAAATAAAAATAAGACGAGCCCAAAAAACCCAACCGCCGAATCATGAATCAAAAAGACAAATGAGAAAGAGCAAAATAGGAAAAGCTCAAAAGAAACCCAACCCCAAAGTTGTAAAGCAACATGAGGGGAGGAGAAAAAGGAAAATAAGACGAGCCCAGAAAACCCAACCGCCGAATCATGAATCAAAAAGACAAATGAGAAGGAGCAAAATAGGAAAAGCCCAAAAGAAACCCATTCTCAAAGTTGTAAAGCAACATGAGGGGAGGAGAAAAAGGAAAATAAGACGAGCCCAGAAAACCCAACCGCCGAATTATGAATCAAAAAGACAAATGAGAAAGAGCAAAATAGGAAAAGCTCAAAAGAAACCCAATCCCAAGGTTGTAAAGCAACATGAGGGAAGGAGAAAAAGGAAAATAAGACGAGCCCAGAAAACCCAACCGCCGAATCATAAATCAAAAAGACAAATGAGAAAGAGCAAAATAGGAAAAGCTCAAAAGAAACCCAATCCCAAAGTTGTAAAGCAACATGAGGGAAGGAGAAAAAGGAAAATAAGACGAGCCCAGAAAACCCAACCGCCGAATTATGAATCAAAAAGACAAATGAGAAAGAGCAAAATAAGAAAAGCTCAAAAGAAACCCAACTCCAAGGTTGTAAAGCAACATGAGGGAAGGAGAAAAAGGAAAATAAGACGAGCCCGAAAAACCCAACCGCCGAATTATGAATCAAAACGACAAATGAGAAGGAGCAAAATAGGAAAAGCCAAAAAGAAACCCAACCCTAAAGTTGTAAAGCAACTGCGGAGAGGGCCAAGCTAACACAGCGAAGGACTGCAGAGGAAACAAATCATTGGTAGATTTAACTTGGTAAAAGCGAAACTTATTCAGTCAGGAAACTCCGCAAAAGAGCAGTAATTTTTCACTGGTTTTAATACGCTAAGCAGTAAGAATAATCTACGTGACTCCGCTTGGATAACACAGTAATCCAGCACATATGTAACCGAATTGGCTCCGTTGTAGCTGTACAGTAGGAAGACTAGCTTATTCAGGACAAGGTCACAGTTAAGAACCGCTTGGCGGAAAGTGGACTCGACGTCGAGTGTGTGATCCGACCAATGAGACAAGGGAAAATCGTGGCATAGGAGCTAGTTGACACTAGGGGAGTCAAGGGTCTTTAACTCAAGGCTCCGTTCGGAGAGATGGAACAAGAACTGCATGGACAGTCACCCGATTCTGCTATGCTGAAGAAGTGCAAGAAACTTTCGTTTTTCTCCCGCCTGGTACGAAGGTGAAAGGGGAAGAATGTGGACTATAAAACACTTGTACTCTTTGCGAAGAAGAAAGAATTCGGTTGCTTAAATCAAATGTTGCAAAAAATGATATAACTGTTATTCTTATAATTCCTCATGCCACATAAAACTAGTATTTTAGTGATATGTGTAACTCTCGACTGCGGTTACACGCTTTTTTTAATAAGAACAAACTTTATAAAAAAACCCAGGCCATGATTTGCCCAAAAATTAAGAACAAGCTAAAAACAATCACCAGGCTGAAATTTTGATCAGACAAATTAAAGAAAGTTATTCAATCCTTGTAAACAGGATGAGAACAGGAAGTATACATGTAAAATACAAAGAATTGTCAGAATTAATTAGGTCATCGGGCGCTGTAAGCGACAGTTTCAAGTTTTTTCCTTACCATCGGATAAAACAATAACAAAAACGTATTTCCTAGAGCCTTTTCATTGTTCCAGACAACTAATCCATTGTTTGGTGATACCTAGAAATAAAAACTGAAAAACAAGAAGACGCCAAAAAAAAATTCAGAACAGCCCAGCCTCAGCCGAAAGTTACTGGTTCTTATGAAAAAAAAAGCGTGTAACACTATATTAAATGCTGGTAAAGCAACTGATGGTCGAAAGTTTAGTGTGTTCATCTGCAGTGTGTTTGGTCAAGCTTTATTTGACCAGTCACAGAAACTGCTCCGTCCATTTTAGTGTTTTTTTATTTAAAAAAATCTGAATTTAAGTTGCTGAAAAAGCGATAAGAAACATTTTTTAAAAAACAAACAATTTTTATAAGATAAAACAAGGAATCATTGAATATAAAAACCGTTATTCAGGCCTCAATGTGGTTTCAGGAAAAGTGGTCGGACGTCAAATTTTAACCATTCAGTTGTTTTACTTGCTCTGATTTAATTTACAGTGTACGAAGAAATATAAGTAGTCCTGATTGACATCAACAAACGTTCTTTTCTCTGAAAAGTAAGTTTTTCTCTAAAATAGAAGGAACAGGAAATATCATATCAAGTATATCCTAAGATATTTACAACCATCCTTTTGAATAAGTTTTCATCCTGTCGAAAAAGTGAAACAAAAAGCACCAGGCTAGGATTGTAGGTTAAAGCAGTAATACTTTTGTATAGTTTTGTACAGAACTCAAATTTGCTGAGGCTGGTCAAAGACTTGCATAAAGGTTTTGTTGTTACATTTGCCAACAAACGGCAGCTAGCTGTTTCATTAACAATTAGTGGGTTCCATTGAACCGCCTAGCCTAATACTCAGTGAATGTTTATCTAAATTTGTAAAAAGCTGTTGCTGACGCCGCTTGATTTGACAAAAAGTATTGGCTAAACTTCTGGTAGTTTTTTTGCTTATTTATTTATTTATTTATTTACTTACTTACTTACTAACTTACTTATTTATTTATTTATTGCCAGACTTATTTGTTCAATTATTTATTTTGTTTTATGTTTTATTAATTTATTTTAGTCAATTATTTATTTGTTTGTTTGTTAAGTTTTTATTTGATTACTTATCTATTTGTTTATTTGTTTGTCTATTCGTAATTCTATTTGTCGTATGTTTATATGCTTGGTTGTTTGTAATGTATGTATCCATGTACGTGTTTTTATGTTTGCTTTATTTTTGAGTTTTTATTTATTCATTTGTAGATTTGTGTTGTTTATTTGTTTTTTTCATTTATTTATTTACTTTTTATTCAAATGTTTTAGTTTATTTGAATGTTTTTTGTTTGTTCGTTTGTTTGTTTGTTCGTTTGTTTGTTTGTTCGTTTGTTCGTCTTTTTGTTGGTTCGTTTGTTTGTTTGTCGTTTGTTGGTTTGTTCTTTTGATTGTTTGTTTATTTTTCCTTCCTTCTTTCCTTCTTTCTCTCTTGCTTTTTCCATTCTGTAATTTATTTTCTTACTCAACTATTTGTTTGTTTCGGTCATTTTTTATTTTATCTTTTAATTTTTTATTAATTTACTTGTTTTTATGTTTTTCTTTTTTTACCTATTATTTAATTTATTAATTTATATTTACTTGTTTGCTAGGTTATTAATTTGTTTATTTATTTATTTAGTGGTTTACTTATTCATTTATTTTTATGTATCTGCTGCTAAATAAAGCGAAGTGGAATGTCAAAGAGCTGATAAATCCCACAAGAGCAATATTGGTATTAAGGGTAAGAACTTTAATAAGTGAACCAAAAGGAAAGAAATTTGTGTCTTAGTCAAAAGAGAATTTCGTTCTACTTCTTTAGCGTTGGCTTTGACTTTTTTTAATCTTGATATTTGGGAGTGCATCATTGAGATTCAAATATTATATTGTACTGAGGTGTATTAATAGTGAGGTATTAAAAAATGGGTCGTGCTTACTTGCTAGACACGCACCGCATCACAGTTGTTGTATCAAGTCTACCTGTTTGGGATACAGGAACTATTAAACTCAACACAGTACAACAGAAAATATCCTGTGAGTGTCGTAACCCACCCCTCCCCCTTCTTCCGAGTAAATCAATTTTTGGTACACGAATCCCAGGTAGGGTTAAAGGCAGTGTACGCAAATAGATGCTAGGCCAAATGTAGATTGACTGCGACTCTTGTGTGAGTGTTGTTTTAGTCCGCCCATACTAACCTTGCACGCCCTTGGTAGAAATTCAATTCTAGTACCAAAACCGACTACAAACACCAGCTGAAACTGAAATCATGGGGAGCACTAAACTTGAGACAAAGTGTTTAGTGTCGTCTCCTTGGAGCTCAACAAAAAATCAGGAAACAAACACGATTTTCAGATTTTGTAACAGAACAAGGCCAACGGAGCAGGAAAGGGGGGGGGGCGGTTGCGCAGGGACGCTAGCTTATAGCTAAGGCCCATCTTCCCCTCCATACTTTTCGGGGCCAAGAAATCATTGATCAGAGCTTGAGGATTTCTCAAACATTTTCCGGGAAACATCCGCTGGATCCAAAGGAAAAAGAACATGCGCGCCAAAACGTTTTTCATAATCCCGTTGGTAGACGCCGTGCCTAAAGTCGCACTTGTTGTGGCCGTGTACTCTATGTTCTTAGAAAACATCAAAGCGGGAAATGTATTCCAGTTTTACCAGTTCAACAAGTGTTAACCCCAAGCAGACGAAATAGCTCAAAATAACCCAACCGGGAGGTCCACAAATGGAGCAAAACGCATCTTCCACACCACTGGATTGATCATGATCAGATACATTTCAAAACCCTTGCGCAATACAATATTACCAGCCCGTTGGCTTAATTTTATTTTGGGAGCTAAACATTGATCGACAATAACAAAGATTATGTTTTTAGAAAATGCATCCCCGCTCACCCCACGTTCCTTGGAAAACGTCTCGTCACTGCTAAACCAAATACAGTTCGACCCCGCCAGTTAATTCAAAGTCCCAAGGGGAAAGGAAAACTATTTGAATTAACGGGGGTTCAAATCAACAAGGTAAAAATTGGTAGTAAGGCAGTTCACGGGAAATATATAGTTGTTGCTTCGAATTAGTGGGATTTCGAAGTATTAGAGTTCGAATTATCAGGGTTCTAACTTTACTTGGATAGCCAGTCCAAAAGCTAGTCAGTCGGTTGGTTTAATAGCTCCTTACTTACTAACTCACTTACTCACTTACTTATGTTACTTACTCACTTACATACTAACTTACTTACTTAGAGTTGGACCCTGTTAGGGGGAAAAAAGCAGAAGCGCCAGCTGCGATGTACAGAAATCACACATCCGGCATAACTCTGAATCAGCTCTCTATCGTTCTACTTACATGCAGACTTCAAACACATGTAAACAGAAACTTTAAAACATGTCAAAGCTACAAGTACAATCTCACGGGATCAGGATGACGTCAACCAAAACGTCAAAAGATTGAAAGTACTGACACAGGCAGACAAATCTAACAGTGCGAGTTGTCATGAAATTTACACACTCGGTGATTCCATATATTTACTGTAATTTGTAACGGCCGATTGTCGGCACGTTTGATGTGATAGCTGAAAATGTCTCATAAATCCTACAGTGTCTATCTAATTACCCCCAAAATTGGCCAAAGTATAGCCAGTTAAATAAAGTTCACTTACCTAATGGCATTTGTGCTGTCTCGTGTGATTTAATTGGGTTTGGAGAATGATTCCTCCGCGACCGTTGCTGCCGCCCCCAAAAAACAAGGAAAAAGATTAAAAATGTCAAGGGTTTTTGCCCTCAACCTGGAATCGGAAGTGTCAAATTATACCCCGGGGAGGCTGGGCTAGTACAACAGTGTATGCGCTACGGGTGACGTGAGAGTGGCGTTTTGTCGCCAATTTGATCAGTTTGAACTTGACTTGAGTCGTTGCCTCGGACCAGCACATCATTTGAAGCGGAGTTCGATGCGAACTTGGAAATTCGAGCGAGCTTTTCAGGCGGTAAGAATTTGGCGATTTCAACAACTTTTGGTAGATTGCTTTCAAAAGAGTCCTAGTTCAATATGCCGAAATCTGGCTGGCGAGCGACCGTTGGAAGTTGCAGAAATTTGGCCAAAATCTGGAGGCTGTCTGTGCCGGCCGTCGTCCAAAGCTACACGCCTTGTCTTTTTCCTTGTTTTTTGGTGGGCGGCATCAACGGTCGCGGAGGAATCATTCCCAAAACCAAACTAAATCACACGAGACAGCACATATGCTATTAGGTAGGTAAACTTTATATTGGCTATACTTTGGCCCAATTTGGGGGTAATTAGATAGACACTGTAGGATTTATGAGACATTTTCAGCTATCACATCAAAAGTGCCGATAATCGGCCGTTACAAATTACAGAAAATATATGGAATCACCGAGTGTGTAAATTCATGACAACTCGCACTGTTAGATTTGTCTGCCTGTGGTACTGATTTAAAATCTTGGTTCTACGCGTGACTTCACGTGCCAGAGACCAGAAAGGGTCGGGTATGTATAGTTAATGCATTCGGATTCAGTAAACGGGCTGTAGAACACTTACAGCAAACATGAAGCTCTTCGCATTTTTGTGCGCAACACTCCTCGCGAGTTTGTGTGCTGCAGAAATTAGCCGCTCTGATTACGACCACTTTGCAGCTCTTGATGAATTCGAGAATTTCAAACTTTACTGGAGTGTCAACGACAAGCAAAAAGAAATTTCTTTCGCTGTTGAGGTCCTAACAACCGGCTGGGTTGGATTCGGTATCTCGTCTGGAAATGGCAAGATGAAAGGATCGGACTTGGTGATCGGCTGGGTGAAGGACTGCAAAGGCTACCTCACGGTAAGTGTGAAGACCCCTAATTTAGTAATTATTACGAGAGCTATCTAGATGGTAAAGGGGTTTATGAAACGCCAAATCACGGCCTTACTTTGGACAATATATCGACGAACCACGCTTAACGGCTGCAAACTTATCGGCTCCAATTTATCATTTTATGGATTAATCAGGGATATTTCTCGTCTCATAACGAGGCGTGGACATAATTTTGAAGCAATAACGGTGGACGATACTGCTGAGTTTTCAGCCCAGCAACGGACCATAACTGCCCTGAGGCAGAGTAAAGGGTATTTTAGAGAAAATTACGCTTGAGTTTCAGCTAGTTTTGGGGTGAACTGCTATCTTGGGGGTGCCGGAATTGAATTGCGCCGTTTTCAGAAATACGACGATATTTTGAAAAGCGCGCGGCTTTAGGCCAAGTAAAAAAAAAAAAATTGGTTAGCGTCCTTTTTTAACAAATTTTATGGTCGGGAGGGAGGTTTTTTTTTTTTTTTTTTCGATACGGACGTTTTGATACTAAAATACTATAAAACAAATCCCTATTTATTGTCGTTATTGCATCTAA
>JAOBRG010396612.1:0-10277 GCA_027574985.1 Umimayanthus nakama | reverse complement strand
CTGTCTATACATTGTCCGCGAACGTCACGAGCTTGCTTATCACTCCTCCAGCGCTCGATGACCCAGCTAATTCTAACGAATCTTTTATACATTAACATTTCATTCTGTGTACACGAATTAAATAAACTTTCTTAATTTTTTCTGACCAAAATTTCAGCCTGGTGATTGTTCTTAGCTTGTTCTTAATTTTTGGGCAAATCTCAGCCTGGGTGTTCTTATAAAGTTTGTTCATAAAAAGAAAAAAAGCGTGTAAGTAGTTTAAATGTTGTAAGTTTAAATCCTTTAACAAAAATACCTTTTTGGCGTTTTGAAGTTTCTTCCACAACAGTTAAGCGTCTCAGGACGTCAGCTAGCGCCGATTTTAAAAGAACAATTTCACAGCTTTGCTCAGAAACTTTTCCTTCTAACACTTGAACTTTCTCCTCCAGTGATTCGTTACAATGCAATCCGTGTCCTGCCAAGCATTCAAATGTACAGTTAAGGAAGGACGTAATATGGCCTTGGGCCAAAACTCCTCCTTCTCCCCTTCTCCCCCCCCACCCCCTCCGCCCTCCTCCTCTCCCACACAAATATTCTTCCCGGTTTTTTAATTGAGCTTTTTCTTAAAATTGTGTGCAATCAACAGGACTAAACTAGACTCTTGAGGTTAAATTCTACTCCTAGTTTCCATATCATCGTGTTTTTAAAATAATTACCAAAACACACCCTTTGGGAGTCCGGGAGTGACATGCAGGGCAGGCTGTAATTGGCTCGCTCTCACTGCGAGAGGTCGCTGAGTATTGGTGGTTAGAGTCCCAAGTTGAGCGTGACGGGGAGAAAAATTCTGCACGGTTGCACTGAACACCGAATCCAAAGAACTGGTAGACGAACCAAGTGCATCTTCTTCATCGGGAGAATTATCAAGCTCGTCAGAAATAGTGTTGTTTATTTGGAAACGTTTCATTTCTTGCCCAATGTGGAGCGGCTCCATATTAACTCCACAAGACATTTTCAGCTCTGCCTGTCCATGGCTTCAGTCAAGTTATGAGCTGCACTGTAAAAAAGATTAACATAGGTAATAGCAGGTGGATACTTAAAAAGGTGTAAGTAAGCTAACGCCGTGAATGGTTGTTTTTCAAAATGGCTGGACAATGAATCTTGAATACGATACCTTTTTAACTTAAAAGATATGCAGTTATTTTTTGTTGCATGTTGCCTTTCCAACCATATGTTGTTACCTTTGTCTGTTTTTTGTTCTTTTCACTAGTCTGCGTAAATGTTAAGATGATTGTCAAATTCGCTGCTTCAAGAAAACAACAAAAATCCGTTTAGCCATTACTCAGGTACATCTACATCTACTAAGTCGGTAAAATCCTTTCGGGTATCACACCATCTATTTGATTTTAAAAAGAAATGAGTTGAAAATAACATCCATAAAAATCTTGCAGAATTAGAAGTAAAATAAAATTCTATCTCTATTACAATTTAAAACACTTCTGTGATAACTTAGAATTAAAATGAGATAGTGGCTTTGCTTCTGCGATTTCCGCAGGAAGTTTGTTCCACGATCGTACAGTTCTTGGAAAGAACAAATGAAAAAATATGTTTTTAGTCGCTCTAATTGACTAATATTTCATTATTTGTATGCATGGCTAGTCCTCGATTGGTGGTCGGTATAAAGTTGCATTTCAGGCACGTTGGCTGATGTCTCGACGCGGCTTAGAAAATGCTTAGCCTGTTCATTCTCCTTCTCTGTTCCAGCGCGCGCCATCCTAGTAGCCTAGGTCTTCCTGCATTTCTGTGACACTTGCTGTTGGGTGATGATTGCTAGTTGGGTGGTAATTGTTAGGTAACTGCACAGGTTTTCGATTTATTAGGTATTTCCAAGACAACATGAGAGAGCGTGCGTGGACATTGCGGCACCCTTTTAAGGATTAACAGAAACAGAGCATGAAACAAACTATTGAGGAAGCGACGTGATATATGCGACTACATCAGTTGAAATCGGACGATATCAACCCATATTTAACAAAGCAGTTTACAGTGTCACCTTGATTTCATGGCTTTGAACTAAACAAGCACTAACTTCAAACTTGCATAGTTTGAGGATACTTTATAAATCTTACCGGGACTAAAAGGATTTTGAGGTCATCGATTGCAAATCTTGAAGATTTAAAACTATTGGTCATATTTTGTGAATACCACTTTGAAGTCAGGAAAATCTGTTGTTGTCCTTTATCTATTTTTTAACCAAAAAAAAACAAAATGCAAAAGTTCGTTGCCATACCGTGTTTACTGATATTTTTGTGTTGGCCGCGGAATGACTAACTTGGAGAGTTTACATAGAATCACTATCAATCCCAAGAGACAGGAAAGACAAAGCACGAGGCTTGCCCATGCCACATTTATGCAGCCAAACAAAAGAAGGGACGTAAAGGTCAACTGTTTAAAGTAATTAAAATTAACATGGCGACCATAACGCTGTCACTCTCAGCATCTTTACTTAGCTTCAAACGTTTTTAGCAAAGACATTGTCTCGAGCTTGAAGCAACGCGTGAGCAAGTTTTATTCCAATTTACCGCCATATATCCCAAAACGTCTCTTCTATCAGCAAACAAAGTTTGAAAACGGAACTCGTGGAAATGTTGCTCTGTCGCTTCATTCATAAAAAAACAAACAAACCCAAAACGCGCATATAATGATGACCGAACCATGAAAAGGTATAATTTACAGAGGCTGCACTCTCCGAAGGAACCAGATTATTGCTCTTATTGAAGCAGATTTTAAAACAACGGTACTTTTGTCTAGTGTAAGTCTTTAAATCATGCTTGTAGCAAGTGCCATCTTTTAAAAGTTTGTCAATGATATGCTCAACACAATATTTAAATCTAGCTAATCACACAGTGCTGGGTTTTGTCCAGCTTATTTCCGTCTTGCTTGTATATATCTTTTGGACTCGTCAACAGGAAACTTTCCCAAGCTAAAACTTTCCTGATAAATATTTCAGTTAAACTGAACTTACCTGACGAAGTTTGTCTCGTACATCAGATTGCGAGCCTGTTTTGGACACACGAAGAGAACAAAACTACGCCATGCAAACAACAAACTTGCAGGAACACAACTTTCTGCTAATTTTATAAATTTAGAATCGCAATTGTTACCCAAAGAATTGACTGTAATGTTTTTTCCTCCTCCATTAGTCCTTTGCTCAACTCGCTGAACAATAGAAACCAATCAGACCTTGTCCGATCTTTGTTGTTCCAACAATAATTGGGCACTAATTTTGTATTACATTGATAAGGGGTTTTTTTCTCCTCGAGACTAATTGCCCCTTTTAAGAAATCATATAAAAAGATTTGCAAATACAATAGAAAGGCAGTTAAAGCAGATGTAATTATTTTAGAAATAGTTTTTTGATTTTTAACAGGTATTTGTGGCTGGAAATGTTCCCCTACGTGTAAACGCTACTCATATCTATACGATCTTAAGTTATAGACATTGTTTTATGACATTCTGGTATTGATGTCTTTCTTATGGTCCAAAGCTATAATTGCTACTTAGATTGGGGATTAGACAAAACACAAATAAAAGCGCTATCTTTTGGCATTTGAGAAGCTTTTTAGCGCCTAACCGTCAAAGAGGAAAACAAAGGCGAAATCATTTCCAAAGACGTGTGTCTGCTTCTGCTTAACAATAACTGTTGACTATAGCTAATTAACGTGCTCTTGTTATTAGAAATATGGACTTTTCTAGCTTGACTTAATGCTCCGTTGTTCATTTACCGAGTTCCAGCTCACAACTACCCAAGCCAAGCCGCAATCACTTTTAAACTACGCAAAACTGACAGCAGTCGATTTGTTCTGGTTTCTACCAGTATAATAGTTACAAGTATTTGCAGGCTACAGGCTTTTCTTATGTAGAAAGAACAGAGGTATGAAATCATTAGCTAAACCGTTTCCCGAACCACGGGGCTCGTTAATCTGACGTTTTATATCTTTGTTCTTGTCTCCGTAGTGTTAAGCGGACGAGAATCTGTGACTCCCCCCTGGACATGACACTGATCTATGGCAGGTTAGACCGCATCACAAGCTGGTACTCATTTATACCACAGCAGAGTCTGCCTCGTCCCCTTCCCAGAAGCCCCTAGCGCGCCTCCAGACAGACGCCTTGGGACGAGGCAGCAGCTGAGTCGATTTGGTCATGTCGAGTTTTAGTGCCTTGTACAAGGTCACAACACAGAGGTCTGGCCTGGGTTCGAGCACACATCCTTTAAGCCCGCTGCATACTTGTGAAACTGATCTCGTCCCCAGATCTCGTTTTAGCGATCCGAGGACAAAAAATGGGGGAGGTGGGGGGGAAGGGAGAGGAGGAAACGTTTCCTCCTCTCCCTTCCCCTCCCCCTTTTTTGTGGGTCGTCTTTAACTATACGAACGAAAGATCCCATTGGATAAAAGACAATAAAAGTAACCCAAACCCTATTGTTAAAGCACGCAAACCTTAACAAAGAAAGAAAGAAAAAACAAAGAAAGTGTGTTCGTAGAGTTAAGCCTTACTGTTTTTTGTCCTCAGACCGCCAAAACGAGATCTGGGGACAAGATCATCGTGAAACAAGAATAAGCATAAGCACAATCAAATGAAATATATTTTTAATTTTAAAAATTTAAAACGACATAGGAAAAGACAACGGAATGCTGATTTGAGCTTGTCATTCCTTCTCGTTGCACACTTGATATTGTTTTGTCTTTTCCTTTGCTATTGGAAAGTTTTTGTTTGAAATTATGCTTACTCATTACTCAACAAAGATGAACCAGGCTTAATGCTACGGGTCTGCAGCACCTCTTGCAAGGTTAGAAGTCTTGAAAGTACACTAATCATTCACGACACTGCGCTGCCAAGGTAAAATCATTGAGACTCCAAACTTTTTAGAACAAACTAAAGACAAACCCAGGACCGGTGTTTAGAAGCAGAAAGTCCAGCTTTGTTAGCTAGTAAAGAACAACTATGTAAAGGAAAAGGGTACTGTAACCAACCTGCTGAAAGAATTAGGATGGCCCTCCCTGGAATACAGAAGGAAATACCATCGCCTCGACCTCTTTTACAAAACAAAAACCGGAAAAACAGCATTGCAGATCCCCGACCAACTAAATAGACCAATGAGTAGACCTACGCGAGCGATGGACTCAACATGCTTGATACGACCTATAACTAAAGGAGACAATTACGCCCAAAGCTACTTCCCACGAACAATAAGAGACTGGACTTCAACCGGGATCAAATCAAAATTCCGCGTTACCAAAACTCAGCAATGTCTAAGTAGTTCTTACCTCAAGCACCAAACTCCAAATATACTTTTGTGCCATTGATTGTGTTGCTAAGGGCAACAAGTCACTACCGACTTTAGTTGTCGGTAAACAACCTTAAGAGCCGGAGCGAAGCGATCGAACGAGTGCTAGAGCCATAAGTTAATCAACTTGTTGGTTTCTAAGCCCCTTTGCAGTTCTTTAGCGTAAATTTCGTCAAAAAAAGTTATCTGAATGAAATGTGGGAAAGATAAAAATCGGACATAGCCAAGCTTGTTGCCTTTTCCTCACTGCTCACCCCTCAAGACCCAAAAAAGTGAGTTTTTTAAAAATAGAGGGTGTTTCGGATGAAGAGTATTATTGCAAGCAAAAAGGAGAGGCGCGGAAACCTTTTAGGATATCCTCACGCAAAATTGTTTACCGGTGTTACACCCAACAGCGCAGTGTTCCCATACATTTTTAACACAGCTTGCTATAGAATAGAGCACATAGAACTAATTTGTAAATCCTTTTGAAACGGATGTTGTGTAGAAACATCCTTGGTAAATACTTTCAATAATTGCAAAAGGAAAAGTTTCTTGAATTGAAGATGCCGACAAACAAAAATAAGTAATGTGAAAAACAAACCATTAGTCATTCGCAGGGCTCCGCTACAGGCCAGTATGAAAAATGACGGTATTAGTATACTGTGCTATCATCGGCATAACATTTGTGACTCCAACTAAGCCAAATACTTTCATAAAATAAAGTACTAATGTTATTTAAGCGAAACCCGCCGGATAGGAATCCCGCACGAGTTTAGCGAGAGGTTTTCGGGTTTACTTTCGAGGTTTCCATCATTACATTTTTCAATAAATATTGTACCGTTTTCGTTGAAACTACTGTATTTAGTGCATTTTTTTCGGTGATATTTGGGATCTGAGATAGTTAGATAGAGCTCCATAATCACAACGCAGTAGTTTGAAAAATCTATAAACTCGGTAGACGTTAACTTGTAGGTTAGTAAGTAAGTAAGCAAGCAAACAAGCAATTTCAAAAGAGATAAGAGAGTGAACAAGTAAAAAAATAAGTAAGTAAGCAGTTGAGTGAGTAAGCCAGTAAGTAAGTAAACTAACTAATAAGTAAGCAAGTAAGTAAATAAGTAAGTATGTAAGTAAGTGAGTAAGTAAGTGAATAAGTAAATAAGCAAGTAGGTAAATAAGTAAGTGAGTAAGAGAGAAACTTCTTACGAGTAACTTGCATTAAAGATAAAAATAATACATTTTTGAAAAAAATCGCCTAATGTTTTACAAACAGCTGTTGCGATATCCATGCACAGCGTGGCAGGAAGATAAATCCATCACTGTGGACTCGTTATTTTGATAATTTGCAGAAAAATTTCAACCAATGTTGGCTTCAGACTTTAACAAAAAAAATCCAAGCGAAATATAGCATTTCATACAAGTAGTAGTCATTAGACAGAACGTTGCCCGTTTGCAAGTAAGATTTAAAGTGTAAAGTTGATATTTATTACACAAACAAAAATCAACTACAACAAGAAAAAAACATGTGGCCATGGTTCAGTAAGGTGTTCGTTGGAACTGAGAAAGGTTTTTAAATACCTTTTTTATTGTAGAACTAACATACGGCCGTAAAGGTTAAATCAATTCACGACATTTTTTAACATACACAACTTGGCTGAACACAACCGTTTACGTCTAATGTCTTGGTTACTTTTCAACCGAATGTTTCAGCGGAATACCATCATAAGTCTTTTTAGAGTTTAAACGAACAAAAATTTGTAACTGGCCCCTTTTAACCGCGGGCATATGTCTTCTGCATTGATTTGGTTGGATTGTACAATCCTGATTTTGGCTAAATTTACTGGCGTCTAGTTAACTAAGATTTTTATACAATGTGACCTTGTGTTGTAAAACACTTAAAATTCGATTTTGCTTAAAGTATAATTATGTACTATTGTATTTGGCACGATTTTCGTTAAAACTATCTTATGATGAATTTTAGTTTAATTTAATTCCTGTCTACACCTTTCATTGTTTCTTCATCAAGACTCTAATATCTAAAACTAGAAAATAATTTCTTTGTTTCTTTTTTCATAACTTTTTCTCTGAAAGGACAGATGTTTCAGTTTTGAACAAAACAAAACCTGATACTCAAAATACATTTAAATCAAAACAACGCTTAGTTGAAACGAATTTCATTATCTTTAAAGCCCATTAGTCATTAACCATTTTGTTTGCGTGTCTGTGGCGAAAACAGTTTCTTAATATTTATTCTGAAATAATTGTTACCAATGCAAAATTCTATGAGAATATCACTATATCTGTGCTATAAAAGAATGAGTATCCGCAGAGCGAGAAAATTGAACAAAAGATTCACTCGCTTGAAACAAAGACTGTTTATGGAAGTCTTGTTCTTATATTAACATGTCGCGCGATAAAAGCATTTAAAAACTTTCTGTTCTTCTTAACAAAATATAACGAAATATTGAGAGCTAGATAAATTCTTCTCGGTGAGCATTTCACAAAAACACGCATAAAGCTTCATGTAAGAAACTGTGAAAGCCAGCTGTCAACTGTATATCCAGTCATCGTTTTATAGGTTTTTATGACATAATTAAAAGGACAGGAATTTAAAAGGAATGCTAATCCTTTGTGTCCACACACTTTGCGTGCCTGTTGTTCCAATATCGTGTTTTGATTTCAACGCAGAAATCTCTGACGTGCAATGTTTTCCAACCAGCAGTCAAAGTTTCGTCTCTGGTGTTCCGTGAACCAGTTGCTAGCGTATGCAGCGGCCAAAAGCATGTGTACGTCTTGGGAGTACCCCGCAAAGTTGTGATAATAATCATAGCTACGCTTGATTGAAGCATACACCAAGTTGCGGTCAACATAATACGGTTTATTTAATAAATATCGTGACACCAAGCTCGCTAGTTGTGATATACTCAGAGGCGAATATCCGTAGTTATATTCCGGGTCCCAATCTGCATCAAATTCTTGTTCTTCGCCCGAATGCAAGTTTATTTGGTAGCGCATATCACTGAGTTCTCGTTCGACTCTCAAAACTGCACTTTCAGAATTTTTCAATGCATTTTTAGTTTTCTTAAGATCCAGTTCCAAAGTCGCTAACTGCTTTGTCAAGTCTTCAATCGTCAAGCTCTCCTGCCTTACTTGAGCTAACTTTTTAGCAGTGTGTTTGATAACAGCTTCACAAAGTTCATGGTGGTTCGCGAGTTCACATCGAGTAACTTGTTTTCCGCAACCACTGCACTCTACGGCGGTATAGTCACAGCTTTTCAGGTGTCCCCCTAAGTTCTCCAGCTTCAAAACCATTTTACAACCATTTTCTTCGTTTTCGCATTTTACGAAGAGCCCATCAATAATTCCTCGCAATGCCAACACGGGTGTAGTTTCGTCAACCTCGGTGCGACAAGCAGGACACGGGTGCGAGTCTTTGCGACCTAACCAGGTTTCAAGGCATTCTTGGCAAAAGGAATGGCCGCAAGGCGTTATCACAGGACTTTGTAAAACTCCAGCACAGATTCCGCAAATCAGATTTGGGTCCACGTGAGCGACAAACTGATTGAGTCCGTAACCCATGGCTTTGATTTATCTTCCAATCAATTTACGCCAAGCAATCTTTTCACTTATTTTACTGTTTTCTTCAACGTCTCTGGCATACAGTTGACTGGGAGTGTTTGGCTATCGCCGACGGTCAGACTCTTTAATTTGTATCTATCACTTCAATCGTGACAGCCACCCGCTTCAGTCTGATCCTTGTGGTCACTGAAGCGGCGTTGGTTTTGCGTGTGGCATAATAAACTACAGCGGGTAGTCGGAATACAACGCATGTCTGAATTGCAGGTGTTACGTATTCGCAGTAAAACAACCCTCGGGCTATTTTCCCGCCACAATAAACAAACGACGCCCGACATATCAGTTTTTATCGACGGCATCGGTTTGATCTTGGCTTAAAACCAAACGAAGCCAAAAGAAAAAAGTTGACAACAGTTCAAGTATAACTAGTTATGCAACATTGCATCTGCAGGGTCACTAGTGGAGACAGTTTGCTCCATTTTCCGGCAGTTTACAAATTTAGGTCGCGATAAGATCAGCTGTCATAATGTTACATGTTCGCTTTCAATTGATAACATATATTTTTTCCAAAATAAGAATGTCTTTGTTGTTGTTTTTTAAAAAGCCTAAGCGGTCTTGTGCCAATCATTAGACAATAGTTAGAATGGTGCTGATACGGCATCCTTTCGAGCCTAGATGCTACGAAATCCTATTGATCGAGCCTAGTTGGTACGATATCCTATCGATCGAGCCTAATCGGTACGATATCCTCTCGATCGAGTCTAGTTGGTACGGTATCCTATTAATCGAGTCTAGTTGGTACGATATCCTATCGACCGAGCCTAATCGGTACGGTATCCTATCGATCGAGTCTAGTTGGTACGGTATCCTATCGATGAGTCTAGTTGGTACGATATCCTATCGACCGAGCCTAGTCGGTACGGTATCCTATCGATCGAGTCTAGTTGGTACGATATCCTATAGACCGAGCCTAGTCGGTACGATATCCTCTCGATCGAGTCTAGTTGGTACGGTATCCTATCGATCGGGTCTAGTTGGTACGATATCCTATCGATCGAGTCTAACTGGTACGATATCTTATCGATCGAGCCTAGTCGGTACCATATCCTATTGATCGAGCCTAGTCGGTACCATATCCTCTCGATCGAGTCTAGTTGGTACGGTATCCTATTGATCGAGTCTAGTTGGTACGATATCTTATCGATCGAGCCTAGTCGGTACCATATCCTATTGATCGAGCCTAGTCGGTACCAAATCCTATTGATCGAGCCTAGTCGGTACCATATCCTCTCGATCGAATCTAGTTGGTACGGTATCCTATCGATCGAGCCTAGTCGGTACCATATCCTATTGATCGAGCCTAGTCGGTACCATATCCTATTGATCGAGCCTAGTCGGT
>JAOBRG010396601.1:0-10277 GCA_027574985.1 Umimayanthus nakama | reverse complement strand
CTTAAGGAAACTACTCCATTATTCATTATTCATTTCAATTTTTTCATCGTTATTCATTATTCATTATTCCGCTTCCATCCCCGAACCCAAAACTTGAGGCATGTAACCGCACACAAAAGCGTCCAGTCACAATTTGAGTTTTACTACGAGAGGTTGCGTTGACAGTCTTCTCGATTTGATTGACAGCAACGCCTGTACATTTTTCCGGGGGTGAGGGCAGGTGGAAAAGAAGGGGAGGGGCTCCCTCAGTAGTTTTGGTGGAAGAAAACGCACAGGTAACTGCGTGTGGCTTCCTTTGTGAAACTTTGCTAAATTTCCCATCCCCGGCCGTTTCCGACCCGCAGCTAAAGATTTCTCACAACTGGTTTTTCATGCCAACTGGATAGTTCACCACAGTTCCGAGCAAAATGGTACCCATTTTTAGATCAAAATAATTTACCGAGAACTAAACCTTTCAGCGCTGCCAGTTGTAACAGTCGATGCCATTCTTATTATGTATGAAAAAGAAACTCAGTAGAAACAAGACACAAAAGCTAAATAAAGTCAAGAAAACAAAAATGAATTAGTGTTTAGCATTTTGTTTCTTGTTTCTACTGATTTTTATTGTTTTTAAAGTTAATTTTGGTCTGGACTAGATAAGGGTTAGGATTAATTGAATTACGAACTTCCAAGATCATGCATGACGAGGCACAACAAACAGCCTTAGAACAGAGTGTACAGTTGTATCACTGTACACCCTTTTTTTCATAAGAACCAGTAACTTTCGGCTCAGCCTGGGCTGTTCTTCAACTTTTGGCGATTTCAGCCTCAAGTTGTTCTTAAGTTATTCTTATTTCCTAATATTTTTTAAACAGTGAATTAATTGCCCGGAACAATAAGCGTAAAATGGCGCTAAGAAATTTGAATGTGTTTGCAATTGTTCCATTCAGTGAAAAAATTTTGAAACTGTGAACACAGCGTCCGCGAACATGACGAGCTTGCTTTTAAAATCACTCTTCCAGCGCCCGTTGACCAAGCTATTTTAAATTCTGGCAAGTTTTGTTTTCATGTACATCTCAATCTTTGTTTAAGGATCTTTCAAATTTCTTAAATTTTTCTGATCAAAATTTCAGCCTGGTGGTCGTTCTTAGCTTGTTCTTAATTTTTGGGAAAACCTCAGCCTGGGTGTTCTTATAAAGTTTGTTCTTATAACAAAAAGCGTGTATTTGAACTTGTTGATATTAAACAACATTTTGCTTAATCATCTGCGCTCGCGGTTGCTCAAAGCTCGATTGGTGCTAATCCTGGCTTAACTCTATAAGTTTTATTAAGAGTTAAACTGGTGATGATTGTTGCTAATCCTGAGTAATTTCTATAGGTCTTACTGATCAAGAGTTAACCCAGGATTGGTACTAGTCGGGCTTTGAACAACCGGGCCCAGAAAAACGGAGAGGTCTCATCAAGCGTGGTTTGTAAATAATGTGTTGAGTTTGTGATTTGTAATGATCAATCTACGATCAAATTCGGAAGTGCAGGCGGAGTGGCACTTTCCAAATCTGTTATCAACATAATATTGACAGCAAAAAAGAGCGGTTTTCAACGATTTGTTGAGAACATACAACAACAACAACAAACTTTTGTTTGACATTTCCTTCTATAACACAGATTTATATTATCAAACTTATAGCACTACATTTTATTTAAAGTTAAGTTAAAGTCTAAACAAGTAGGTAGCTATTAAAAAAAAGTTTTATATCGAGGGAGATGCCAAGAGTCTAAATAAACCGCAAAGTTTTCTAGTTAGACGCCAGGCTTGTAACGTTTATAGGTGATTTTTATAACTCGGCCTTCGCTGACAGACATGTACACTGAAAAGCAAACTTAAGGGGAAAAACCAAAAAATAACAAAATACAATGCAGAGAGATCAACTGCGTAAAAGTATGAATGTATGTAAAATTTAGCGACAGCTCACCGTAAACTTCAAGACTCAAACTGTTTTTGAAGGATATACTTTTAACATTTTTTAATGTGAATGGTTTAAGTTCTTTGAGGACGGAGGGCGAGATTTTGCTAGATATTTGTTGCCATAGCACTGATTGTCTGCTTCCTCATCTTGGTTCTAAATCGAGACTTATATAAACGGATTGTTTTGGGAAGCGTACCGCATATTGTGTGAGTGGACATTTTTTATAGCTTAATGTAAAAGAGCTGTTAAATATAGATGGAAGCGGTTTTGTTTGAGCAAGTCGTGAATAAATTTCAGTGCCTTATACTGGTAGTCATTATTTATAGTAAGAAGGTCTAGAAGATTTAGTAAGGGAAGCGTTGATGGTGTGTTCTCACCGAATGCTTATCAGTGCTCAGCGGCCAAACCTTCTTGGTTACCCCTTCACTTACAATTACATGTTCATTTGCCGCAAATTACCATCTTAACTTCCCACGACCAGCTCCCATCTGGCCTTGTAGCTCAGTTGGTAGAGCAACGGTGATCTGTTCCGGAGGTCGTGGGTTCAAACCCCATCGGGGTCAGAGATTTTTTCTCTTTCTCCGTGTGGGCCCATTTCCTACCTAGGGTTAACGCTCAGTAGGTATTATTTGGGATTATTATAGAGCACTTAACTTATTACAACTAAACCTAACATATGTTCTCACCATATATTACTTCAAAAACTACTGGCTTGCAAAATAATTTTGTTTTACTTGTAGTTTGTTGATGTGAGTCTTAAATGCACTTATGTACATAGAGCATAAAAATTTTAGCACTTAGCTGTCCTTGACTTGGGAAGATCTGTTCATCACTCTTTCAAAACTGCAAACATTTGAAATATTACCGAGATGGATCAAAAACACCTTGGCTCCACATTGAATCATGGGGCGAAAACATACCATATGTATCAACCCTTGTTGAATAAAGCCATAGCCAGATTACTTGCCACCGCAGGGGTGTTTTCAAAACTAGTCTTAAGTCTTCTATTGCTGTAATTATTGAATGGTTCATCCATTTTATGTTATTGATTGCTAGTCCGTTTATCCTCCGCCTCTCCCTCACCAACTTTTGTATTCTAGGGTTAACTCAGTTTTAATTCTTAAAAGAATTAGGATGCTTTGAAAACTCATGTAGCTTGTTTTGTATATTTTGAAGAAAAGAGTTGCCTGATTAAAAAGAGAAAAGTTTTTGTTTTCTGTATTTGAATCAGGTGCACCCTTAGTTTGACATGTCGTCAGTTTGTATGTGAACTTACACTCTATTGAATCATTTGAAAAGAAAGATTTGGAACAAGAGTGCTTCCACTTTCACGGTAAAAACATCAACAAACATTTCAAGGCATCGTGCTTTTATTACCAATAAATTCTAATTCAACTACAGGTTTGTTTCATCAGTTCATCAGACGGATTGACTTTAATCAAGTTTTTCTACTTTTGAAAGCAGACGTTTTTACATCGACATTTACTCCTGATGTGAGTGTTTAATTAAATGCATTGCCACTGAACTGCACATGTTCAACTGCTCACTTTTGGGGCTTGGGAACCTCTTCGATGAATATGCGAGAGACTGAGTTCCAGCCTGTATACGCGTTATAGTGGCCAATATAGCCTGCGCAGTTGCCGACCCAGAACCCTACTCGAACCTTGCCCTTGTGGATATTCTCGCAATGGCCCTCGATGTGGCGATGGCGGTGAGGATTCTTCGACTTGACGTTTACGAAGTAATATGCCCCCTCGATGGTCATTGGTCCCTTGCACTCGGCACCGTTGAAGGTAAAGTACCAGCGTTTGCAGCAGGAAGTACATCCGTGGACGCGTAAGTTTCCCTCATAATAAACGTGCAGAGCCGTGTCACTGTACAGCTTGGTGAATAGACAGTCCTAAAAGGAATGTGATCAAAACGTTGGAATTCAGCGAGGACATACTGGATCAGGTGGTGAGATGAGTGAGCTAACTAATTTCTACCTCTATGTTTAGACAAAGCTCACGGAAAGTATCCGATATTTTCTAATATATTTGCACTGTTTCCTCTCTCGTATTGTGTTAAAAAATGGGATACTTTTCAATAAACAATAGCCCTTTATACCAGCCACATAACACTTTTTAAAGTTTTAGAACTCCATTTGTAAATATTATATAGATTTGTAGTTTTTGGATATATGTTAACTTGAGTTTTTCAATCCTATTGCCATTCAAGTCACCAATAAAACTTATTATTGTTATTATTATTATTATTGGTATTATTATTATTATTATTTTTATTATTATTATACTCTTTGTCTCTAAAACTTAGAATGTACTCCAAATTCTTCCACTAGCTCTTACTTTCAAATCAAATGATCTGCTTCATTAAATTTAATATTGATTTTTCACAGCAAATCAGAAAACCTACAATATTTAAGAATATTAACCTTTATTTTGCCATTGTCCCTGCCTTCTCCAGCCTTCCAAACACAATGTTTCCAGTTAAGTGCGTGGTTGGCTGCACGACCTGGAGGACCTTGGGGACCATGCCCTCCCTTGGGACCGGGAGGGCCCTTAGGCCCAGTGTTTCCCTGAGCACCAGCTTTCCCTTGTGTACCAGGGGGACCCTTGGGCCCAGCTCTACCCTGAGAACCCACAGGTCCTCTCAAGCCGCGTGGCCCTGGAGGTCCTTTTGCTCCATTGGCCCCATTCCTTCCGTCGCGGCCGTCACGCCCCGATGGGCCTTGGTCCCCCGGCTTTCCTGGAATACCCGGAATACCGGCTGAGCCCAAATATGAGGAGCGTAACTTGGGAGAGATAGTAGTTAAAAATACTGTGATCAAAAACATATATCTAATATTTGTAATTTATTGAAAACTCACTCAGTGATTCGCTACATGTACGATATAAAGGAAAATTGCAGTATAACTATAAAAACTTTAAGAACACATGATTTGAAGAGTGATGTGTAATCGAGGGTGCTATATCAGTATATTGCCTTATTGGACCCTGTCTGGGGGTCTATTACCAGGGACTCCTTGCCCTGTAAAGTGAGGGCCAAGTCTGCGGGTTTTCTTAATGGTTGTTTTTGTTGCTGTTTGCATTCAAAACAGAAACTTGTTCTTTTGTGGGTTCCGTAAAAGTCTTTACGAAAGGTTAACCAAAACAACCAAGTTGGCAACCAATTAAACCTCAACAGTTTGTTAATTTGGGACCCGAAATTTGCAAATGTTTTCCCCAAAAAGATTCCCTTTACTGTAGCTTGGGTGTCAAAGCCTTTTCCAACTTATGAAAATAGCAATGAAATTGGAAGCAGTTTTAGAAACTTGGAATCTGGAATTTAAAAACGGCTTTAATTCGCCGTTTTGTCCTCAGTTGGTTTTTCATGGATTTGGTTTGTAGAACTGACATGAAAAACAAAAACTGATTGTATTAGTTCTTGTTGTAACGCATTTAGCACAAGATTTGAATATCTCAAGTCCAAGCTTTCTTATTTTAAGTTGTAACATCTCATAGTCTCACTTTCACTTTGTACAATTTAGTAACATAAAAATTGAACTTGATGAAGCACAAAATGTCTTTGAGTCTTAATTCAGAGGACAAGCACACGTCTACTTACTACACTGAGGCTGTTCTTCCCCGTGCCATTCTTTCCGCTTCCGTAGCTGACCAAAAGCATCAGCGATATCAGTGTGCACAGCGTGACAGTACACCCACTCATGGCTCTTATCTAACAACTGCAAGATATCAAGATTATTCTTAATATAAAAGATGGTAAATTTACCGTCAAGTTTCATAAGATCATCACTTTCTCAGTTAACATTGTAAATATTCAAGCACTGCCGTGCACCTTAAACAAACTGTTATCAGTTATTTACAGAGCTCTGACTTTTAGACAAAAGGAAAAACAAACAAACCAAATCAGTCAGTACGGTCGTTATTTCTTACCCCGTCTGTCAAGTGCAGCGCTAGACGAACGCTGACAAATATTTCTAAGATCGCGGATGACCTTTTGAAGTGAGCGACAAAAAAGAACATGAGAAAGATTGATGCGTTTATAAACCCCTTGAATTTTTGAAAGCTCCTATTAGTTGTTTCTAGCTAGCTTCACGTATTTTTAAGTTGAAACTTCCACTTGGCACTTGGTCGTCTAAAGCTCAGTCAATCCAATGCCGACTTAGACGCCATAGAGAAATAGTTCATTACCACAACCAATTACACTCATGTATTCAAGAAGTATAACACAATATTGTTCCTAAGACGAGAAAATGAAACTGGTATCTTCAAGTTGCCGTTGCAAGGAATTTTGGAAAGATCTCATGGAATGTTTTCGGAAAATCTGTTCCTTTTTTTTGTACGAACCGTTCCCTACCGGAATTCTCTTCTTCCTTCAGTCGTCAATCCACCCTTTCTTACGTACTTCTACTCACAATCGGGGGTGGAAGCGGAATCTTTTCAATATGATAATTCGTTATTCCCAGATATTTTTCGAGCAATGATTCATGATTCATTTATAGAATTTCTTCATTTTTCATTTGTGTTATCATGAGACAAAAACTCAAGATTCAATTTTTTTGTTCATGATTTATGATTCACAGCCTGCGAGGTGATGTGATTCATGATTCCTTCACCTTTTTTAGCCGTGATTCATGATTCAAGATTCCGCTTCCACCCCCGATCACAAGTTAGCAGTATGCGATGTCATTAAACTGTATTAACTCTCACTAACACCGTAGCACCATATCAATGTTGTTCTCTACACTGTAAATCAGTTAATATTTAAAAAGAATTGGCAAACAAGTTCTTAGAAAGGGTTTTACGACTTTTGAAAGTTTATTCTGAAGGCTTCGGAAAACTGTGTTATCACTTGAATAATTAGGGTATGGAAAACATGTAACTGTGTATTTTCCCAGTAAACCTTCCATAATTATGTTGTTTTTCAGCTTTCCATTGAAAGAGAAAAAATTCTAACTGATTTAATCAAGACAATTTTATAAATCAATATACATGTATAGATTTATCGTTTAGCTGTAAATTTTTCACCTTTATTCCAGTACGCTCAGCAAGGCTTTCAGAATTGTCAGCTGAAGAAAAAACTTATGAACAAAGGAAAATCAACGTTAATATTCCTTAATCCTCAGTTATAGTAATGATACAGAATAAGAAACATTGAATTTTGTCGGTGACTACCCCTATAAAACGCGTCACAAGCGTGCTTAAAAATTCCTTCTGTGATTCGTCCAACTTTGTAAATACTAAAGGCGTCAGTGTGTCTGTGCATTGTTTACTTCCAGTTTCCGCACAAATGGATGAAGATTAAATATTCACAGTTCAGCTTTTCATCTAGGATGAATTGGTTCACCTGATAGTTTAGTCATTGCTGCGAGCGAAGCGAGCAGCGACATATTTCAGATGGGCTCCCTGTGGTCTCACTCGCAAATGCTAGTAGGGATTTAGATTTTTTGGTATGAGTTTGTAGCCGAGCCTCGCATTCATGTTTCGTAGCGGTCACATGGCGTGTAGTGTAGCATGGTCACGAACAATGAAACGAAGGCTTGCGTCCGTCTGGTTTTCTTCGTTTGATACCCTGCGAGCAGAGCCGATCTCTCATGTCCCCACGAAGAACGAGAGGAAAGAGAGACGAGCCAAGTCGCCTGTGTTTACGACTGCCTCTTGATAAGAGGATCACAAATGCGGACGGGACAATTTGCAGGTTCAATCTGCAGGTTGAGTTTGCAGGTCAGATTTGCAGGTTAAAAAACATTTTAAAAACTAAAATTATCTAAATACCTGGCCAGGAAGTTTTAGCTGCTTCCATGTTGTCCACTGCAGATGAATTTCGTTTAATTATAGAACATCTAAAGCCAAGTTTGGGACACCGAAGCGATCCGTGGAAGTTGATCGATTGGCATTAAACAAACTTTCGCAAAGTCATGCATTTGTTTGTTTTTCTTTTCGGCTTAAGATAATTCCTTGTAAAATCCTAGCTTGTTGATAAATGAGAGATATACGGGCACAGCAATTTTTCAAGCAAGAATATATTACAGCTGGCAATGTCCACAACTTTAATAAATTGTTTACTTCATTGCTTAAAGCGGCTCGCAGCACTCCCCTAACCCTTGGTTACTTCTAGTGTATAATTTTAATTAAAAGCGTGTTGGCACAATTGAATCAGTATGAATTAAGGCTTTCGCATCATCGAAAAATTCTGTTGAGTTTAAAGTTCTAAATAGATTAACTTTAAAACTTTTGTTTTCCCTCTGTGTTCAGTCACTGCCGAAAAAACTAAATTCATTTGCTGATCCGACAACTGTACGACAAGTTTGCTCTTTTTTAGTTCTACACTGATCATGATTTTCGAGAGTTTTGTACGTATAAACAGGTGCACAAGTAGTCTCAAGTTTGACGTAGTAGTTCTCAATTCAGTTTTTATAACATAAATTTAGAAAAAACGTAAAAACTTGAGAATTTCAATTTTGATTTATTTGAAAACACACATACTATTGGAAATCCTTATCTCATACTCCATTCCTCTATATGGAGCAAAGTTTTTCAGAAATATTCCGCTCAGGGCTGCAGTCAAGGAAAAGTTTTGCGGACAGCTGTGAACGATATCTTTGTCTTTGGGATACCGAAATTGTACATACCTTCACTTGATGTGGTTTGACAGCAGCTTTCTAAAACCCTACTGAAAGTCAGAGTAAAGAACATAAGACGATTTATCAATAAGCGTGTTGACTACGAATTGTACCCAGCTAACGTCATTTGGACTTAAGATATACTAATAGTGCTCCTATCAAATTCTTTATATGGCTGTGATTGACCCACCTTCCACTTTAGTTACCGTAGCTTATTGAGTAAAATTCTTTAAAAATGCTCCTTTTAGTTTGGACACTGAAGAATGAAACTGAAGATCAAAGTATTTGTGTTCAGTGGCAACTTTCTTTACTGAATATAAACGCTGCATTAGTTCATTGTTTCCTTAAAACGCGTTACGAACGAGCTCAAAAGTAGCTTTATTGATTGGTCGAGCTCTGTAAATATTTTAAAGTTGTATGCTGTATTGTATTTACTTCCTGTTTGTGTACGCAGAGATAAATCAAATATTCGCAGTGCGCTCCTCCCCACCATGTCTATGGGACAATCAAGTTCAACTAGCTGCCAAGGGAGTAGTGTGACGGGCTCAAAAAATTGATACACATCCAATTCGCATTTTTAAAAAACCCCTTGTTCCATTAATCCATAAATCATACCCCATAAAAAGGTACTTTTGCGCAACTTTGGAAGTATGGAAGTATTCAGTTGACTACGATACCATAAGTGTCTCCAAACACAAAATTTGAATTTGCGGATTTAGTCACGGCTTCTGTTTGTCTGGTGAGGTCAAGATAGCCCGTGGACCAACGTTTTTTGAAATTGTTGTAACCTCATTTCATCGTTAAATTGAAACTAGAAGGAACAAAGATTTCTCAAGTACAGGTTTCATAAATATGAATCGTCCAGTAATTTTGGCCAAGGGTCGCTGTTCTCAATTTTGTGGCAACTACCGCCTTTTGTTTAAAAAAAGGATAGGTATCATGCATTTCAGATTTGTTACTGAAAGCAACTTAC
The DNA here is from genome assembly GCA_027574985.1 of Umimayanthus nakama. Taxonomy (NCBI): domain Eukaryota; kingdom Metazoa; phylum Cnidaria; class Anthozoa; order Zoantharia; family Parazoanthidae; genus Umimayanthus; species Umimayanthus nakama. The sequence goes on along the minus strand of JAOBRG010396601.1, from coordinate 736 downwards.
AGCTCACACGAGCTTGAAATATTTACTGATAGCCGTTGTCAAAACGTTTGTGAATTATAGTCAAAAAGCACTTTTTTGTATAAGAATCTCTACTGAATTTTGGATCTAAGGCTGGTTGTTTTTTGAAACTGTTCTGTGGATTTCCGCCATGGTTTTTCTAAGAGCAATCTATTTTTAGGATTGGGTATAAACTTAAATTTTTGTTATTCACTAATCCCATCAACATCAGGTGATGTTACACGAGCTTTAGGTAGTATCCCCAGCCTAAAAGTTTCTCATGTAAAAAATGCCGGATTCCGGAGTGTAGGTCAGGAAAACCCCTGTTCTCATTATTTTGTGACATTTTTGAAGTATTACCATTTTATCATCTTTCAGAAGTTATCAGTCGTTTTTCATTGTTTCTCTATCCAATCTACCATGTTTATAAAGCGTGTCGTGTTTCAAATTTTAAACAACCTACCGTAACTTTGCTTTACTAATGAAAAAGTAGAAAAAATATACAGTTCTTTCTTTGTCTTGCTGTACCAATCAAGCTTTACAGTTTTAAAACTACAACTTGTTGCGCTTGTAAACGCGTAAGAACGCAGATAAACTCAATGTTGTTGCTTTTCGTCTGTGCCTTACAAACTTTTAATCCAGTTCTGGCCCCATTTTTTCCTTCGCTCTTCGCTGCGCTCCGGGGGACTAGGACTAGACCCCACTAGCCACCCCCCCCCCTTTTTCCCCGCGTGGGGCC
>JAOBRG010396579.1:0-10279 GCA_027574985.1 Umimayanthus nakama | reverse complement strand
AAATATAAAAGCAACATATATATGATATATATATTTGAAAAGCAGAATTTTTGTAATTAAGTGTATATATATATATACATATTTGGCGTATCCTGTTCCTGTCCCAGAATTGATGAAGGTCAGCAAGGTTTCTTAATTTTCGGACACATTGGTTGCACACACGACTAGAAAGCCGTTCTGATTTTATGCAGTTTTTAAAATACAGTTGCCTTGCCTTGCCTTTCTTCTCGTCGAGAAGAAACCTTCGTCCCCGGCTTCCCGTATTTTTGTCCAAAGTTGCACTCTTTTGTATTACTTGAAACATGTTTTGTTATTGATGTTTTCACTTATCTTATATTTTTTCGCTGTCCATCCGCTAGACTACAGCTGTATTTGCAACAAGCTGTTAAACGCTATTTTTGTTTTACATTTTTAAACAATTATGATTGGCCTGATTTTGACAGGTCAGACGCTGGGTTATGTCAAACGCGGTCAGGCGTGAAGTGGGTTGATACTCATAAAACCCTGAGGTTTCCTGCCGGCTCTCCTTTTCCTCTCCTTTTCCTCCCTTTTCCCCAGTCCCTTCTTTCTCTCGATTTTAACGCAACCAGAGAGCCGGCTAGAAGGCTAAGCGAAGCGAGGCGCCAGTAGGGGCCTTTGACTTTTGTCAGTGCTTCCTTTACCCTTATTCAGCTTAAGTTGACCCTGTTTACCGTCCGATTGACCCCCCCCGCCCCCCTTTCAAGGCTTTGTGTAACTTTTTTTTTTTCGAGGCTTCTAGGGTTGAGGGGAACTCCAGTGGCCAAAATCACTTTTCGGAAATTAACGTGAAATTGGCTGAGGAAAACATATATGCCACTTATTCTGTCCAAAGAAGTTTAGAAATGTGTAAAAATAAGTAGAAACCGAGCATTTACGAAGATTTCCAACAAAAAGAGTTTTACCTGTGACGTAGAAAAGTTCCACCAGTGACGTAGTCGTCGGAAAAAAATTTGCATACGGTTTGAGCTTCCACCTTGAGTGGCGGTGAGCGGCGGAAATCTCGGAAAATTTTCCTGTTGAATTATGAAGCAAACTCGCGCTTCGTGGAGAGTCAATTTAACGGGACAATCTGTTTATTAATAAATAGAAAGTTCCAGTTGTGGTCAATTTTGTCTCTACGGCAAGGACAAGTCAATCGGCTTTGGAGTTCCTTCGAGGTGGTATAGGCAGTAGGTGCTTAGTAGCTCTTGTTTACTTGTTCTGAATTGTTATGTCGTTGTGGAATGTAACCTTTTTTATGATTAAAACTGGGAACGATACCTTTTCATCTTGGTTTAGATGCCACTTCAGAAAACGTAAAAATTGGTTAACAAAAACTCAACAGTCTACAGACCGCTTTAAAATGGCCGTACTGAAGAAGTAAAGTGACTGAAGTCCATGCAGAACTAAAAGAAGATCAAACATTATAAAGCAATTTCAAGGAAAAAATTCTTTAAACTTGATTACTGATTTTACTCGACTATAGATAGTTATGCATGACATCGCTAACTTCTCCTCCACTCCCCCCCGGCTCTTTAACAGCACTTGTCCCTACTGATAAACTACATGCAACCAGCCAGAAGTAGACGCAGGCCTGAGATACATTCAAATGTAAATCAACCTCTTCACATGTTTTCTTTTACAGTTAGAACGGCACTATGTATTGGTGAAAGAATTACGCAATTCTTAAACGTGTGTAAAATATGTTCAGGTTTTAGTTGTTTAAAAAGACTATACTACTACTGATACTACTACCGTACTACTACTACTACTACTACTTCTACAACTAAAATATTAATAAAAGAAGAAGAAAGAGAAGAAGAGGAAGAAGAAAAAGAACAAGAATAAGTAGTAGAAGAAGAAGACGAAGAAGAAGTAGTAGACGAAGAAGAAGAGGAAGAAGAGGAAGAAGAAGAAGAAGAAGAGGAAGAAGAAGTAGTAGAAGAAGAAGAAGAAGAAGAAGAAGAAGAAGAAGAAGAAGAAGAAGAAGAAGAAGTAGAAATAACATTGGCGGTTTCATTTAGCTACATATTCTCGCATAAAAATGAGGTACAATGTGTTTGCAAAGAGGACCAAATATTACAAAGTTAGTATAATAATAGTCTAGAGACTGGGTTACAAAAATAAAATAGATAAATTTACAATTTTAGTGAGAGACTGGGTTACAAAAATAAAAAATGGATAAATTTACAAGTTCAGTGATCTATTATTAATAATAAATGTCAAATTTTGTTAGATAATAGGTATTGAAGCTACATTTTCCTTTTCAACATGATATTAGCACTGGGAAAAATGCTTGTTTTAAAATGCCTAGTTCTACACTTGTAAATAGCCTTCTATTATTTGGGTTTCTAATGAAATGCGCTTGCGCGCTTATCCGGATCTGTGTCAAATGCTCTAAAGAAGAACCACCTTTACTAATTTTCTCGAAAGTATACTTTTAAATTATTTTTTTTTGAATAATGCTTAAGTTTGAAATTTAACTTGTCTTAACATCATATATCAAATTTCACTCTTCGATCAACACATAGCGGTTGATTAAAACTACACCTTAAACTGACCACAGGCTGCTTTGAGATGTTTTATTTTTGAGAAATGACACATTTAATTTCCATTTTTTTGCCCGTTTATTGACGTTCGTTAATGGACACTTGAGCTTCAAAACTCTGACACTCTAAACCTTTGCAGAGTTCTAAGTTCTGTTTGTTCTGTAAAACTCTTTTTCTTTTTTTTCCTTAGGCTGGAATTCGATTTCTGAGAGAACCCCAGTTTTCCTTTTGACGATTTTTTGAATGAAGATTTTAAGGCAACGTTGAAGTCAGCCTTAAAATAAGTGTACATCAAAGGATTAACAAGAGCAGTATTTAACTTCAGAAATAAAAGAAATACACTAAGTTCAACTGGTATGTCAATTTCACCATTGATAATGTCATTAAATACTGACATAACGAAATATGGAAACCAACCAACTACAAAGTTTATAGTCATAACCATGAGCACGATGGCTGCTTTTCGCTCTTTTGCTCTGCATCTATTTTTTCTTTTTGATCTTCTTGACACCGAAAGAAGTCCTGACGTTTTACTTTCGTTCTTAATGGCGTACATTAAAAGTGTATGGACTAACACTATGCCTATAAAAGGGAAAAAGATGAATAGCACAAGGCAAGTACTGGTATAGATTAGTTCGATACGCCTTATTTGTCGTTGCCTTTCTTCGCTTGCATTAACGTCAATCCAGGTGAGTTGAATTGTAGATGTTAAGAAGCTTAATGTCCATACAGCAGCCATTGCTTTTCTTGATCTTCCTTCAGTTACATAAACGTTATAAAGGAACGGTTTCACTATCTTTAGATATCTTTCTATTGTGGCAGCAAAAAGGTGCAGTATTGTAGAAACAGCAAGAAATCTAGTGCAGGTGTCCATCGCTACACAGAAGTTGAAATGTTTTTGGCACAAAATTATCAACGGAACAGTTACTGCACCAGCAAGCGTATCACTGGCGGCAAGACTGACTAGGATGTAGTTCTGTCGTCTTCTGAGAAAATGGTTTGTTTTAAAAAGCACGAGAACCAGTGTGTTGGCAATGACAATAGCCAAACCGTGAATTACTAAAATTGTGTACAATGCTGTGGTATTGATTGCATCACCTTCAAACTCATCGGGCGAGCACTGACTGGTACTAAAACTCGACATGGAAGAGTTCAGAAATGAAGTTACATTGGTAATGCCACAGCTTTCATTCATCTTCATCGATATACACCTTTTCACGTTTTGTCCCACAAGTAAATAGGTATGGTTCTTCAGGGCTTGGCTCAACAGTTTTGCTGATTTTTTCAGTTTACTTAATAGTGTTTTTCATCAGCCTTGTGCACGCACAGTTGAATAAATGTCGCAGGTGCAACTCCGCAAAGGAAGTCAATTAATAAACATGACAAGCTTTATCTTTAATTCCCATAACCACTATATATTCATAAACTGATGGAGGTTTTGTCAACTTTCTTTTTCCCCGGCCTTCCTTTAGGTTCTTCAGGACGGAGCAACTAAAACAAAACAAACCATTAGCTGCTGTAAAACTGAATACAAACTACAATGTAATGACTTTACGGCAATAAATAAAAGTATATTTAAAGTTGGAAAAACTTTTAATTTTGAAAACTGAATTAACCGAGTGGTCTGTATGTACACAACAGATAAAACAGGAAGTTCATATCATTCATTTATTAGTTTTTATGACCTCGATTGATTGATGTACACAGATCTGACACATTTTGGCTGTTCATAGTTATGGTGACTCCATTTTAATTTATAAAGATTTTCAAATACAAAAAATCTTTTCAAGCCAAATCACTTATTTTCCCTATTCTTGTTGTCCATTTTCTTAAAGCTAACACGTCTGTGCATTATTCAGCACGAAAAAGAAGTTTTTTCTCGAAAACAAAAATTTGGATTTTGGTTCGCAGTGTATAAAGATATTTTACACTGGATCAAAAATGATAAAATATTCAAGAAATTAATAAATCACAATTTTTTTAGTATTTTTCTAAAAATATTGGTAAAGATAAAAGTTTGATAGCCAACACTCCATTTTCTGTTGCAAATGTTTGCTTAAGCAATTAACGCTCAAATGCGTTTGAGACAATGTTTGCTATCGCTTCACAAATGTAGTTTATAATGAACTATTCTATAAGACCCTAAATTTTCATCTGAAATGTCAAGAACGTATTATCCCTTCAAATTTCCCCTTTAAGACGCATAACAGACTGGTGTAAATAAAAAACGCGTTTACTTACTCGATGTAAAAGTATAGTATCAGTATTATAATTATTGTTATGTACAGCTCAGCACGAATTCTTACTTAAAGCTGTTTCCACTGCAGATATTTACCAACTGAAGACATTTGAGTAAAACAACTCACAAAATTAAGAGAAGTAGCTGAATTAATATGACGATTTAAAAAATACGTAAAAAGTAGTCGATGATTTGTGCATCAAGAACTGTGCGAGCAGTTTATTATCTCTCACGCATTTTCAAAGATTCGCAAAATTTCAAGTTAAAAGACCGCACTGAGTAGCAGCTGTACAGAGAAGAGAATAACGCATTGTGTTTTTTGAAGTTCTTCAAGGTTATTGACCGAAAGAACTCAAACGATGGTAAGACTAAGAGATAATTTAACCACAAGGAGTTACGTAGAGACTTAGTTTAATGATGAGTGTACGTGGATACTTACTCTGAACTGTGCGTCACAAATTTTCATCCTACATGAGCGGTAATTAGGAAAATTAGCATGAATAACAGCTGAAACAGAAAGCAATAATGACGTTTTGAGTAAACCATTAGCAGTAGAAATTAACCACTTTTGCTTTACATGCCAATTTTGCCTTCCTTTCTTATTTAAATCACAAATTGCATTCTTAGAAAAACTTAGTGTTAGTAATTAAGGCGCTCGCGCGTTCGTCAGTTATTTGACCAAAACGGTAATACAAATTTGGGGGAGAAAACGTGTTATCGACTTCGTTTAGATGACATCCACGTTAGATCGTGTTGTATCCAACAGTTTGATTTTTTTATATATAAAATTAAATGATATTACCACGTATGCTGATACAATAAATTTATAAAACCGTGCAGATAAATGGTTTTGATTGTGTTTACTTTTAGCAAAATAATTCAGGTAACGAACTTCAAGATCGCCCAATTGTTTATACCTGGGCAAGTTTGCACACCCGTGACTCAAAATGAAGATATGTTTACCAGCTTTTTCGCTTTTGTTCTGTAGATTGATCAACAAAAACTGATGTTCCTTGTCCTTTTTCTCTCAAAGTGGCTAGAAGTCTCTCATAAGCCCTTCGTTATTGTGTTTCTGTTTAGTTTCTTTGGAAATCGTATAAATAAATCGTTTTATGTTTTGTCTAAATAACTAAAAACGAGACCACTGAAATTTTTTGCTAAAAAATATTTTCGTTTGTAGGACTGATCGAACAATGTTTTAGGGCAACTTGCTTCCCATTTTCTTTAAATTCAAATCGCCTAGAAATGTTTCAAATTGAAGTTCTCTTTTTGCTTTGTGTTACATAAAACTATTAGAAATAATAAAGATCCGCTGATGCAATTTGTACAAAAAAACAGCAACAAAAAGTGAACTGGAAAACATCGATTGTATAACAAAGGCTCTGGTAAAAAAATGAATTTACCGATTTTCGTCATATCACTTCGAAATCTATCGGCTAAAACGTTCTGCTTCACAAATTCATTTATGCTTACCAGATAGCTTGATTGGAACACCAGTTTATATTCCGAGACTGACTACAGTTAACCCCGAAGAAAGTAAAACTAACCGTGCATGTATCACTAAGTATCTCAGCTAAATGACAAAATGCAGTGACAATGTTGCGGCCGGATATTGTGGGCATAACAGCTGAAGCGCGTTGGACATTTCACCAAAAAAAAAAAGAATTCTTTAATAAACGATGGTAAGTCTATTTGTTTTTCTTATTACATGGCCAAATAATATGTTTTAATGCACTTGTGTAAACATAATCCTGAAGGTTCCGTAACGTTTCTTAAGTTTAAAGGAAATCACTATTGATGAAAAACTTAACTCCATAATGCAGTGAGTAACATATCGATTGATGTATAAGAAACCTTTCATTAACAAAAATAATTTTCAAAACAATTGCTTGCACTTACGAGCTATGGTCTATTTTAAGCTGCATACCTTTTAATATACAAACAGAAACATTTACTAAGATCAACGTTCTTAGGTCATAGGTATAATATAAATCAAAATTTAACTTGGTGCTCGGTTTCGAATATCTTCGAAATGGTTTATTTCTTGCTGTAAACACTTTAGTTTCTTTCCGTCTTCGGGAGTAATACTCGGTGTCCTTCGTGATATTATGAAAACCGTTTTCCATTGGTTTTTTTAAGGTTACCGTTCACCTTGAGCGGTGTTTTTAGTTTTCCGTATGTAACACCGTTAATACGCATCGGGCACCCACGGACCTATACATCAACGGAAAGCTTATAAAATTATCTGAGTGATAGTGAAAATATATTTTTTAAAATTTTAGTTTGTAAACGAATGCGAGCATCATAACTCAAACTGTTTATTCAATTTCAAGACGTCAATGCGCCTGTCAGTTTCAATTTCAACCATTTTTAGTTTTTCTGTGAGATTTAGCGCAAATTTTACTCTAATTCCGTTCTGGCGATTTTTGATTGAAGTCGTATTTAATTTTCTGCAGGCATTTAAAGAAAAATCCCCATTTGCAACATACAAAACTGCATTGTTTGAGTTATAAAAAATAATTGGAGCGGAATTTCAAAATTCGCCAGAACGGTTGTCGTCTTCGGCTATTATTTTATCAACTTGCCAAACTTGACGGCATGACACTAAAAATTGAGGGAGCATTGATCCTTTACATATACGCATGTTTGAGCTAAAACATGTCTCGAGAAATTTTCACCTTAACTGGCTAAAGTTAAACCGCGCGTCATACAGTTTTACTTCCGGTAAAAACTTTTGTTCCTCATATCTCGCAAACTGCTAGACGTATTGAGGAACAGTTTTTTGGACTAGAAGTTCATTTCATGTATATTTATAATCTGCGAAAATCTCAATTTCAAAGATTTGATCCGTTCCAACATGAACGGTAACCTTAACTATACTAGTCTTATGCCAATAACTTCACACTAAAAGTGTCTGCATTAACTAGTTAAACACTGAATACATTTTCTAGTGTATTGACGATTGTCCGTAAAGCTAGTCGTCAAGAAAACAAGATTGCTGTTTCTATTTTTTGAACTTGTATTTGCTTGACTTAAAGTTTAATAGTTCTTTTTGGGTCGGATTGAACGAACAACAGCTTTTTCAGCTGAACGACTGTTTTTACTTGCGAGTTAAAACCTAGCTACCATGTAATCAAACCGGTTCCACTCAAGGCAAGCTTTTGCCACTTATATTCAGACAATCAAATCCACCAGAAGCAATATAACTGATTGTAATTCGATTAGTTAGCATTGAAGCAAACAAGCCACATGTGAAAAGTTACTACAGACAAAGCTACGAATTAGTAGTGTTTTATTATAAACGAAAAACGTATTTAACCTTGAACTGATTGCAACAATTTCACACCCACAAGGACACTTGAACATCATATCAAAAAGTGTACCAAAATCCACTTTTTGAAAACTACATAAAATCGTTGTTTTAAAACACCTGCATCGAAACGAGGCTGAAGCAAGGTCCTATTTGTAACAAAAATATTACTGAAAAATCATGCAGGCACAAAACTGAACTATTTAACACGCAGTATTTTAAATTCTAGTCAGACGCAACCTGCAATTTTGCCAAAAAGTTTTTTTTGAAAACTTCAAGAGGGCAGCCAAGATGGCAAACTTTTGTGAAACGACTGTTTCCATAGCAAACATTTTTTTCAAAAACTTGATTGTTGATATCAAAATTAATTTACTAAACTTGGCTGCTAACATGCTAACGCTCGATCTGATGTGTGCAATCGTTTGGAAAATCAGTTCACGGAGGGTCTGGTTGACCCCCCCCCCTTCCTTTCTTGAGTTGATTTATTAGTGAATATGACAAAAACAGTCATTTTAACCGTATCACTTACTCATGAAACACTCAACCCAAAGAAACACGATCTGCAAAAACCTTTCTTTCTTTTAAAGCTCTTGTAATCAATTATGTAACGAACCGCTGTGAAATCTCATTTTACGATTGGTAACTTTAGACCTGACGTAGTATTTGAAGCTGATGCCACAGTTGTTTATCGCTACCATGCATGTAAATCATCTTGTTTGCTGCTTTTGTTCATCTTGAAGGTACAGGAAAAAAGAAGTCCGTATTCACGAACTGCTAGAGAAAACATACACGGTCAGACGAAAAGCTTCATTACATCTGTTAACTTCCCGGTACATTTTGGATAGATGAGAAGAAGTGTCTTGAAGTGTAAAGGCCGATTTACACGGTGCAACTTTTGCCTACAACTGTTGCACGCAAATCGCTTACGCCATACATACAGCACAAATTGTTTCGAGTAAATCAAGCCTAAAACTATTGTATGCAACTCAAAAAAAGTTGTAGGATTTTGAAACATTTACGTTTTTGCAACAAAATTACACGAGTAGGTAGGCCTGTGGTATATGTTTTTTGCAAAACGGCGGCAGAGACGAAGAAGGACACAAAGAAGGCCGTATTTAATTCAGAAGAAATAGAGAAACCTATGGACGCCTGGCACAAAAAGCCAGTTCTTTACAATTGCCAAAACAGTGACTATATGAATAAAGATGCAGGAGCAGCAGCAGTTGCTACAATAGTTACACAACGCAGCTCGGCGGCTCTCCGCCATTTTATTTGTTATTTCGTAAGGCTAAAAGTTGCACGCGTGTAAATGTTAGCTAAAATATATTGCAGGCGAGTTGCACCAATAGTTGTAGGCGAACGTTGCACCGTGTAAATCGGCCTTAATAGATATTATTTTCCTTGCAGAGATCTTTGCCATGCTGTTGATTTTCTTATCGATAACATCTTCGTCTGTTTTGGAGGTAAAGGTTTTATAGACAAGTTATTAGTATTCCTATGAGTAGTAACAGCGCACCGTTGTTATTAGGTCTTTTTCTCCACACATACGAGTATGAATTTTTTATTAAAACTTTGAAGGGTGATATTACTAGGGCACTTCAGTCCAATAAAACGTTCCGATACATCGACGATCTTTTGTGTGTCAACAACGTCAACTTCAACAGACACATCAACGAGATCTATCCATTGGAGTTAAGAGTGTGTCCACGAGAAAACCAGGCAAAATCGAAAAAAAGTGGCACAGGCCAAATCTCAGATTTTAACGAAACTTTGCCTGAAGATAGCCTATAGCAAGTTATTATGCATGGCAATCCCCACCCTAGACATTAGCGCAGCTAAATTGGGGGAACTTTATTTAAGACTTTAATCATCTTTTGGAAACTTTGCCTGAAGATAGCCCATAGCAAGTTATTATGCATGGCAATCCCCACCCTAGACATTAGCGCAGCTAAATTAGGGGAACTTTATTTAAGACTTTAATCATCTTTTGGTTATCGCGCACTGCGCATGCGCAAACGGTGAATTGTTTTGTTTTGGACAGAAAAGCGCTAAAAAATCACGAAAATTAGGTCATTTTGGGGAGAACGCTGTTCCTACATCCTGCGAGCTCGGACGGATTTTGCGCTAAAATCTTTAAGTACAACTCTTTCTCTTACTCATGAGTGGGTTTGTTTCAAAATT
>JAOBRG010396568.1:0-10279 GCA_027574985.1 Umimayanthus nakama | reverse complement strand
TTTTCGAATTGAACACTGAAAATGGTGAGAAAACATGGTTTAGCGATTGGAATATACAAAATTATAAGAAATAAAATAAATTTGTCAGTAATTAGGCAATAATAGTCGTATTTGTAGCAAAAAATTCCAATTTTGTAGGCAACATACGAATTGCGTGACTTATTATGATGACGTCATCAATGGTGACGTCACCTAATTATGGTTAAAAGATGTGTTCACTAACGAAGAACAGTTGTGCCAAAGCTTTTGGATATCGGTCACAAAATAAAAATTTAAAGTCAAAAAAATCGAGGGGGGGTTCAATTTGACCCCCCCCCCCCCCTTATGCCTTCTAGGGTTAATGAGCCTCTTGTTTCGAGAAAGAAACGACTTCAAAAGAATGACAAGTATACATCAAACAAACATTTGAAATAAAAAGCAAGAAGCAGGGAGAAGATATCCGAGCCCAAAACCAGTGATTAACTTCTTAGCTCTGTTTGACACCAGAGGGGGAGAAATAGCTGTACGGATCCAAGAACTTCAAATGCATGTACTAACTCTTGTGGCTCCACTCAATTATTTAAGGACAAACTATCTTCTGTTTTGCGTGCTGGCATTGTTGGCCTGGTGTTAACGAGATAAAAGATCGAGAACAAAAAATGCAGAACGTCAGATTAGATAGGTAGGGAGAATGGGAGGGGATGGAAAGGGGGGGGGAGGAGAAAGTGACACTTATGCTGCATTCACATATAAACAAGTTTAGTAAAACTGATTTTTTCAAGTTGCTAGTTTGTGTAAATAGCAAGCATAAAATTCTTCATGACTGAATCCAACTTGGATGGCTATTTTCAACTCGAAAGTCTGTGTTTGAAAGTAATTTTTAAACCTGTTTAGTTAAACAACATAAAGCATGCTTAAGCGTTGGTGTGAATGGGGCATTAGTGTTCTAACACTTTTTTTTTTAAAGGATGTAAACTGCAGCAGTTTCAAAGAAAGACAGGCTGAAGTTTAAACCATAGTCGATACGCAAGGTCAAAATCAAACGTAAACCATTTCTCTGAGAGTTTCTTTTCTATTCAACCGTTTAATTCTAGCTTACAAAGTCTAAATCTTTCTAAACTCGGCGTTGTTAGATTTTCCAGCCGGAAAGAACGTACAGCTGAGTATCTTAAAACTGTCGTTCATCATAATTATAAGTAACTTTTTCGGTTTCGAACACGCTTACGGTAAGTGTACAATTATAAAACGTAAACCTTAGGGGAAATCGTAGCAAAAACCGTTTCTTCGTCTCCTTCTTCATTTTGATTTCTTTAAGGTCGGAAAAACCTATGGGAGGGAGGGTCCATTTACTTCCCCCCCCTCCCCCCTTGGACTTTCGAGTTAATGCTTAAAAGCCGTTCCCCTCCCGTGGCTAGTCGGCTGTGGAACCTTACAAAGCGAAGGGACTAGCCTCTGCTTGTTTGGTCGGCACGGTCGGTGGCGCGGTTACCTTTGTCTTGATACACTTTGGGAGAGTTTCATCTTCCGCCACCTTGAAACGAAGCGCTGAGTAACCAGGCACGGAGCTGCAGGGATATTTGAGGATGCCTGGGGATGAGGCTACGAAGGGACGAGTTTACACGTTCCACAGTGGCACTGATCACTGGAGTAATCAAAAACCGGCCACAATATGGGGTGCACGATCAGGTAAATGATTGGATGCAGGCATCAAGTGGTTTGGTAAGCGTGCCTGATACCTTATCCTGACTGCTAGCTCAAACCAATTTCACAAGAAACAAAATGGAAAAAAAATCGGTTTTTACTACCAATAGCAATATTTAAAAGAAAGTCTCTCGATTGCAAAGGACCACGCAACGTAAGATAAACTGTAGACAACTGAGTCGATGTTGGATCTCTTGTTTTAGAGATGCATGCAACAGACGTCACTCTTGCATGCTTGGTGTGTATATATAAACAAATTCTGAATGCAGGGCTATTCCAACAACATCATTTTTGGGCAGGTTTAACGGCAAAATTTCGAGTAGCCGTGCCACTCTTTATCAAGCCCAAGCTTGAGTGAGGTGAAATCACAACGGCTCTAGTTATTTGAATTATAATTATATAAACATAATAGTCAATAAACTGTTAATATTCGGGGGTGGAAGCGGAATCTTGAATCATGAATCACGGCTAATAAAAGTGAAGGAACCCTGAATCACATCATCTCGCAGGCAGTGAATCATGAATCATGGACAAAAAAATGAATTTTGAGTTTTTGGCTCATGATAACACAAATGAATCATGAATCATGAAGAATTCTATAAATAAATCATTAATCAATGGTCGAAATATATCTGGGAATAACGAATTATCATACTGAAAAAATTCCGCTTCCACCCCCAAAAAAATATGAGTAGTACGGCACAACAGCTTAATGCACCTGTCAATATAAAGCCCAGGAGGGGGGGGGGGTGCGGGCAAGGGTGGGGTTTTGTGTCTGTGACCCGAAATTTTTGTAAAACGCCCATGGGTCGGGCGTCGAAAAATCGTCAAATTAAGTTCAAGGTCCCCACCCCGGGAACACAAAATACATCAAAAAACAGATATCGAAACTTAGATATCACGGTGAAATCAGCGGTCACGACATAATTTGGGCTTGACAACGATCAAACTGCCCTCCCCCCGGGAAGGCCAGTATCGTCAAATGGCCAGCCCAGGGGACTAAATATTGTGTCAAATGCCCGCCCTATGCCCGCACCCCCCCCCCTTCCCGGGCTTTACATTGATACCTGCATAAATATCCGAAGGATGTTATAGGTGCTACGTAGTCTAGTATTTAAAAGAAAAAGATAATTATGTTATTTCACCGTGCGTTTCATCTGTTTAGTTCGAGTGGTGACAGTATTTTCCATTTGTGAATAAAGTATGCCTAAGGTGCTTTTCGACTGAAGGTATCGTTTGTAGGAAGTATTTCCAAAGGGATAAAAAAACATGCCTGAACTGGAGTGGCCTTGTGTAATAAAGTGGAAAGGTACTGCGGCTCCCGCATTTGCGTGACTTGGATTGTTTGTTGCTTGTCTATGTTTGGTGAAACTTTTGCGAAGTGTACGTTTAGTTCATTCAATATTTTAAAATGTAATCCAAAGCAGATTTTTAAGCAAAACTGAGTTCAATATCTAAACCGTGTATTAGATTATAAGTTAGAACATTAAAATTTTACTGAAACTCCTTGTCTTTTATGGTATAAGTGTTACTAAAACTGTTCAGTTTTTTCTCTGTTTGAAACCTTTTCAAATTCAAATCAGCTGGTAAGTGCTTGAAGTTTTAATACAGTGCAAAGTGCATGGCCGCAATCTTGGATTTCAAAAACGGTATTGCGCAATTACTATGACGACACGAGTCACGTAAACAAAATAACTAAACCACAGAAATCACGAATTCGCAATTGTTTTAAAGCGTTTGTTAACTATTGGAGCAAAATATCAAAAAGGTCAAAATTTGAGTATGGCGTCAAAAATGGGGTTGCCATGGCAACAAATGACAATTTTGACGAAAAAGTTTTCCGTATTCGTGTTTTCAATAAATTTTAGTGTGAGTCACCAAATTTGCATAATATTACTTAAATAACAACAAAATTATTTAAAAAATGAAATCGGCGCGGGAACTTTGAGCTCCCCCCCCCCCCGAAGTCTGAAACTGTCTTGCACAGAGTAAATGGGGCGAGGGGGGGGGGGGGGGAAGACGTTTATTTTTTCGTGATTTTTGAAGACCCCCGAAGCTTATTTTGACCCCCCGGTTATTAATTTTTCGGATTTCACGAGAGAATTTGCAAATAAGTTCACAAGTATACTATAGACTGTTGGTGTTTCCTTACTAAAGTAGCTCGGCAATGTTCTAGAAATACTGACGTTGAGCCAAGTTAATGAGGTATTTAAGGATAATCCAAGTTTTGTTCCTCCTTTAATTTTTTTCCCGCTGCCCCCCTCTTATTTTGACCTAATAATAATTCTTCAAAACCCCTTTAAGGATTTAAAAAGCCCCCCTTGTTTAATTTGACCCCACGTTTAGTTTGAGCACGAGAGTTGGGTTAAAGGGAAAATGAGCCCTGGGGCTTTTTCGAGGTTCTACGATATGTAACCATAACTGGCGAATGCTCAACTGTAAGCCTTCAAACACCCAACAAATAGTATTAGTTATAATAAAAATAATAATAACGGTAATAATAATAAAAATAATAATAATAATATAACAATACTAAAAACAATAACACTAATATTAGTATTAGTATATAATCATGATGACAATATTGAAAACAACAGTAGCGAGACAAAACTTTATAAACAACTGAATGTTTTAATATAAATATCCTCTTAAGTTTTTAAAACTTTATACTTTGTATACACAACATAAAAAACAGTTCTCTTAGGACTGCCACCTACAATAATTTGCAAGTTCTTGCACTTGTACAGGTTTGCCAGATCACTAGTTTCAATCGAGAGCGAATGTTCACGCAAAAGGCAAAATGTTGTCGAATACAGGTAAGCGTTTACTAATAAAAAGCCATTTACTATGAAATACTGCTAGTTAAAATTATTGTTCACAGAAACGTATTAAGATTGTTTTTATCCTGATCAAAACTTATGACAGTTCTTTCACGTGCTCGTATTGTAGCCTAAAAATAACTTATCTCTGGTGAAATGAATATGTACAGATGTTCAATACAAAACTTGGTTTTGATTCGTTAACGAATTACTGATTTTCTGCTTGTTTTTTTCAGGATTTCTGTACACACAAAAAATTATTATAACCAGCAGAACAAGAAAGCTTTTAACGGTTTTTTTTAAACCTCTTTGCGGGGCAACTCTAGAAGCTACATAAACCGATTTTGAGACCACTAATAATAAATAAAAATATCAAAAGATCATGAAAAATATTGGGGATCTCGCATCTTTGCATTTGAAAGCTTAACCTCTTTGTAAACCTGCACGTTGTTTATGTATCATTTAAATGATGCTCGCTTACAGTTGTGCACAATGGCATCCCCTTGCAAGCAATGTTCCAGATATCGCAATAAAAAAAAACCGGTATGACGTAACACAGCTGACAAGGTACATTCGAATGAACGTCAATTCTTGCACTCTAGATGTTGCCAAAACCAACTTCCCTTTCATAAACGGTGCTCTTTGTAAAAGTTGATGTCATTTCAAGCGACATTTGCAACACATATACAGTTCAAGAACACAGATGGAGGTGAGTTGTTGACGAAGTGGTGGTGTAGAGGGCTGGAATGCTAGTGGTCCGGATTCAAAACACAGTGAACCATTTGCCTTTTTTTCTATTTAGCTCTTTTGTTTTCTTTTTTCCTTTTAGTTTCTTTTTAAAGTGCAAAGTTGCGTTTGGATTAATGCTAGGTTCTTATCAGTTTTATGCTTTGTCTTCCTCTTGTAAACGACAAAAGACTGTTAGTCGAAATGGCATTGATCGTTTACGAAAGAGATGATTGTGTCGATTCATCGATTTTTTCCACTATTCTGGAAATATCTTTGCAACAAGTTAAACAACGTCTAGGCGAACTCGAGATGTATAGAGACAAACTAAATTTCTTGGCTTTGTTCTGTGAACATAATTTTCAGTTTTTAACTGCACGTAAAGACTAACACAATATTCTAATATTGCTTATAACTTAATCAAAAAGTTTCATTTGAGAAGTCCCTTACATTTTTACTTAGTTTTACAATATAGCCCGAGGTAATTCTACGGACGAGGTACACTGAAACAATTCTGTTTTGTTGAGCATTCCCCCATTGTATCCGGTCTTTCAGACTTTATAAAACCGCTTTGCATAATGCATTGCTCGCTCGTTTGAGTTTGAAAAATCTAATTTTTAGAAATGAGATGTGCCCTTGTTTGTTAGCGTGAGGTATAATAGTTGCTCGTTCAGCAATTGACATGCCTCAGTTTTCTAACCACTCTGAGCTGCATTGACAAGTCCTCAAAGGACGATATAGTACTGTCTGCAGACTGAGCCTTACATGCAACATTTTAGTACAATGCCTTGCAAGTAGAAGTTCCAAACAATACAACAAGGGCAGTTTTGATAACGTTCTGGCAGCAAGGCAAGCAACTATCAGACAGGAAGCGAATCAGTCCTAAGACTGTCTGAAAAAGGCTGGTTCGTCGAGTTGTCCCGTTTTCTGAGGATTTCCACCTCTTCTGTAATTCTTTTCGCCACACTGAACTCAACATCTTTAAAACACATTTTGCCAGTGAGTGCCAAAAGCAGCTTCTCCAAAGTGGCGGCGCTACCTGTCCGCCGAGTCCAATCGACCAGCATCTGATAGCACTGTTCACCAATTGGCTCATTCTTGTGATCATACTCGATAATCTCGACCAAGCTGTGCTGCATACTCAGTCCGCGAGCAAGCGTCTTCCAGTGCATCTTGTCGTCGCTTGAATCCACAACAATTTGAATCACTTCACTGTGGAACTTACCATTGAGGCTGATCGGCTCCTTGATCATCTCCCGACCTAAGATTACCAAAAATAAACCCAAGGAGTTTAGGTAGTTTCGTAACCCTTAACATAATAATAATAGTAATAATAATAATAATAATAATAATAATAATAATAATAATAATAATAATAACAACAACAATCAACTTTATAATAATAATAATAATAATAATAATAAAAAAAATGTAATAATAATAATAATAATATCAATAACAATAATAATGATCAACTTTCTTGCAGGGTACTGAAACTGAACCAAGTGGTAAATACAATTATGAAATAAGATTAAATTTAAACCAAATTAATGTCACTAACTTACCATAATAACTACGTGTAAACTGTATTGTAATCCCGATTCTTATCTAGTTAACTGAATTACTTGTATTTAAATGTAAAAAAAGTCCTAAAAGTGATTGGCCGCACAGCGCCAGATCTTAAATTAGATGGTATAGCTATATGTTCAGGAGCGGACAACAGGAATAATGATGGATGGTCACTGCTCTTATTAATACCAGTCATTAGTATTTTACGTAAAAACTCGCGTCTGCTTGAGAGTGTAGTTTCCTTGGCTACATTGAGGGCTTGATTGTATGAATTACCAGGGTAGATGATTTGAATGCTCTTTTCTCTTGATTCTTTCAGACAAATAGATAGGAATGTTCTGCCACACTTGTAAGACTTACTCCAAGATCGATCTAACATTACATATGTACACTTTCAACATATCATGTGAATGTACAGCGGCTCTTTTTAGTACTCTAAAGGCATAAAGTCTCTTTGCTGCTTTGGTGATGATGTAGTCGATATAACAATTCCATTCTAAATCATCACTAATAATTACTCCTAACAATTTATATGTGGACACTCTTGAGGACACACAGGTGCATAAATATAATACACGATTATGTGCAAAACAGTCATACTATAACTAATTATGGAATTTTCAATATTCGGTTTCAAGGTCCAAAAGTCTGGAATGATATTGATGAGCAATTGAAAGCCTCTTCTCTTCCCTTATTCAAAAAAAATTAAAATCGTCACTTCTATTGAAATACTAGTAAAAAGTCTGTTTTGCAATTCTATTTATGATGTCTTCTCGTGTCTTATGTTTGTGTATTTGTCCGTGCTTTTGCGTATTTGTTTGCTGTCCGACCATTGTAATTTATAGAGTTTCCTTGCGGACTGGCACCTGCTTCTCGCTAACCTTGTGGTTATTGCAGGTGTCAGTACCCCTTAAGTATTCTCTTATAAAATTGTACACTGTAACGTAAAGTTTTAGGGGTAAATAAACTTGTTGTTGTTGTCTACTTCAGAATTTTCAATGTGTAACGGTTTTATTACAGTATTTGGGTTTTCCATAAAGTCGAAGATCATTTCTTTACATTTTCAACATAGTAAAGAAACCCTTTTGCGTTTGATCTAACGGGTGATAGTCGGATCTAAAGGCGATATCCTTGTCTGACTGGTGGTTTGGTCTAACGGGTGAAAGTCAAATCTAACAGGCGATATCCTGGTCTGTCTGGTGGTTTGGTCTAGCGGGTGAAAGTCGGATCTAACAGGCGATACCCTGGTCTGTCTGGTGGTTTGGTCCAATGGGTGATAGTCTGGTCTAGTTGCCGATATTTGGTTTTTACCGGTGATAGTCTAGTCTAACGAGGATGGCCAGTTACGGCGGTTCTAACAGGTGGTAATCTGGTCTTATGGGTGATAATCGCTTTTAGTATTAACGAAACAGGTGGATAGCACTTTTCGCGCGCTCTGATTGGTTCATCAGACATGATATATCGAGTAATTTATCACCGTAGTGGAGGCGAATATCCTGGGCTCTCACCGACACTGAGGTGAATAATTACGTTAGCATATACCCAACCAGTGAATCAGTGAGAAATAGGCTTTAGAAACATCAATTTTTAATAATCAGAAAAAACTATTTTTCATTCAAAGCCAAGCTACCGCGCGCGCTTGATCGCTAATCAGTGAAAATCCAGAATATTCACTGAAAAGTGAACCAATCACAGCGCGCGAAAAACACTGTTCACTGGTTAGGTATATTCACTTCACCTCACGTGATAGTCTGAACTAACGGGAAATAGTCAGGTCTTATGGGTGTTATTATATACACAAGTCACTAGATAACGGCAACGGAGCACTCTGATTGGCTCCTGCACAACTGCGATCTCAGCTCATATCCTATGTGTAGTGAAATTCAGGATGGCGACGAGGCTTGCCGAAACGACAAAGGAAGAAATTGTGGCTTTACTCAAAAAAGCCACACCAGAAAACAATAAAAAAGCAAACAAAAATGGAGTCAAGATTCTTATCGGTACGTTTACGGAAATGAAGAAATATTTCAAGTAATTATAAATTTGAAACAAACATTGAAACATTCATACAAAACTCCGTCCTGTGTTTGTTTAACGAACTCAAACATAAACACAACTCACAAATAGACTTGCCGGAATAAAGTATCATTCGAATATTGAAAAGAATGTTGATTGATGATTTGTACATAATAAAACAATTAGTCCACTCGTTCTCGTCGTAATGAGTTTGAGAGCCAACTCGGCGCTCCGCGCCTCGGTGGCTATCAACGCATTTACGACTATATGTCGTGGAATAATTGTTAAATAGTTGTGTCTAACAGCTGATAGTTTGGTCTAACGAATAATAGTCGAGTCTAATAGAACGCCTGGTTTTAACGGAGTAAACACGGGTTTGATCAACAAGCGTTAATATAGTATATTTTGCGCCTGTGATGTTAGGTGTATAGCTGAGGTTTTGAGCAATAGCCTTTCGTCGGAGCAGACGGGCGATAGTGTGGTCTAATGGAAGATAGTCGGTTGTAAGGGAAGAGAGTTGAGTCTTCCGGGTGATAAACGAGTATCACAGGTGTTAGTTGGGTCCAAATGATGATAGGCTGGTGTAACGGGTGGTAGTCTGGTCATTAAGAGGGTAATTGCCCGACAATTACTTTGTGAGTGTAACCCCTACAAGTTTTAGCCAATAAGAGGGCACAAAAACTTATAGTTGGCTTAACTATACACAAACAACAAAGAAAAACAAATGCTACCTTTACTCAATCGAAAAGCCAGATGCCCAGCCCCATGAATACAATCTGGCGACTGCAAAGTATCGACAATCTTCTGAAAGAAATGTTCCTCACTCTTTGGAGATAGCTGGGCCACCTCTTTCCACAGGGTGTTCAACTGTCCCCTTGATCCCCCCCATGAGTTTTGAGAGCTTATGTTCTGTGCGGCCTCTTCCTCAAAGCACTCTAGACAATCGGGAAGAACGTCTTCCGGCATTTCTGACAGAGAGCTCAGTAGTATTCCACAGTAGTGTTTAGGGAGCTGTGAGGTATCCTAATAAAAGAAAAGACGGCATGACGTAAGACAACAGTGAATCCAAGATAATTAACAACTACCGGCCGAAGTGGAGGTGAGTAGTGAAAAATATTCTACCGAGCCGCGAAGCGGCGAGGTGAATAGTTTTCACTGGGCACCGACACTGAGGGGGACAGTTGTTTTAGTATTAACCAAACAAGTGGATTTTGTGTTTGCAGGACTAACTTCTTCGTTCAATTGATGCGGATTTTCTCTTCCGTGACAGTGGCAAACGAGCCGCAATTTTGAAAATTTCGTCTGGAGGTGAATATCCAAGGTTAGCATATACCAAACCAGTGAATAGTGTTTTTCGCGCGCTCTGATTGGCCGTGTACAGTCATGCAAACCAGGAATATCTAGTAATTATTCACCGACACTGAGGTGAATAATTAAGTTAGCATATGCCCAACCAGTGAATCAGTGAG
>JAOBRG010396557.1:0-10280 GCA_027574985.1 Umimayanthus nakama | reverse complement strand
ATACTGGAAAGATAGAAAGCCCTCCGATCGAACAGGCCAGCATTAACATGTGATTTTATTATGTAGTTCTTGCGTTATTCGTCATGACTGCAACTCGGAGTTGACTTGGATATCCAAGTTAAGTGGTTTGTTAATCTGCTGACAATTATTTTAATAGTTTAACAAAAATATATTTCCATGTTTGTTGGTTTGTGAGAACTATTTTTCAAAATCAGGATACTCTTGCCCTGACTGAAGTCAAGTCGGGATTCGAGATTCTCAAGTAAAACCGAGACATTGTGACCTAGTTTTGGACGGTTGGACACTCTGCTTTGGCTTTTTAGAAGCTCCGAAAGCATGCTCCCCCGGAAAAATTAGAAATCTGAGGTCTTCAAACTGCTGGAAACGCATATAAAATTGTCAGTTCTATCATCATCGCGTTATTTTAGTATCATTTTAAATATTTTACGGTCCGTTTCAGGCGGACCTTTTTGGCTCTTGAGGGGGTGCGTGCGCACCCGCGCACCCCCCTGTCTACGGACCTGAATCCCCCGAGCGGACTCGAACCTGCAACCCTGTATCCTCCAAACCCGCTTTTACCCGTTGAGCTATGAAGACTTTGATGTGGTAAGATCGCTAACTTCGTATACTGTATGACAAGATTTATAACACGGGGTGCGTTTAATACGAATGGCATGACGGGAATGCACTATTATGTCAACACTTTATGGTGTCTGGAGTCAGTCTGTTACTTGAAGAAAGGGTTGTTTCTAAAGGTAGTACACTGAGGTGTCCCGCGCCCACGCAAGCATAAAATAACAATGTATTTAGTGTGTGATACAATTTAAAGTCGGAAACGGTGTAGAAGACATAGTTATCAACCGTGATGTCCTCGAGTTGAATTTCCCTTTAATTTTCAACCAGCTTGTGCTTCACCGCTCCATCGCTCGATTTGTTCTGAGGAAGAGAAGGAGACTACCCGCAATATGATTTGTTCAGCATCACTGATTACTTTCACGGCCTGGCGTCGTTCGAAGCTGATAGCCGAAAATATTTTGCCCGTATACATGATTTTGTGTGATCTACTACCCAAAAGCGTCTGTCAATGATTTACATTCAAGTCTAAACAAAGCGAAGTAGTGTATCCTTAGCATGACAATACAAAATTTGGTATATTGCTTAACTCTGAAACTCTTTTTGAAACAGTACCCGAGCTAGGAGCAAGGGTCAAGCTCGTTTTGTGTGACATCGCATGCGTTACGCGAGATTAACTCGTGATCACGTGGGCGTCTCCGTACGAAACACTGGTAAAGCCATTGGAATAACTTTTGTTTTCTTTAATTCTTTTCATTTCAAAATTAAACGTTTAGGGGCCACGAATTCGGTTTTTTTAGAAAACTTCTTGTTCCATTAGTGATTAGTAATAAGTACTTGACAGTACAGTGTACGACGCGACGTTAAGCAATAAATTATTTTTCAGTTATATTAGTTTGTCCCATTTATCTCGGTTTTGTACAATGGTAATGCGATATAGCATTTTTTTCTCCTGTGGACCTTGATGTGTAGCTCATAGCCTGCAAGATGGCTCTTTTTTGAGGGGGAGGGGGGGGGGGAGAGTGGAGGCGCAAACGAGCCGGGCAGCAGGCTATTTAGCTGACGTTTCAATGAGTTCCAAGGGTTATCCCTTCAACGGATCGTCAATTCAAGCAAAATTACTGCGCATACAGCAGGGTCGGGCCGAGTTAGGCTGTTAATACAGCTTCTTGTTGTATTTTTGTCTAACTCTGCATGTGTAACTTCGTGAAACAGACGTTAATCGTTTTCAGTTGATTATCCGACAATTTTTTTGCCGCTATCACAAATTTACTCTTCGGTCCCAGGAGTAATATTTATTGGCGAACTTATCAGTCTTACAAAACAACTGTCTTCGAACATGTTTGGCAGTTTCCAGAGCTCAGTGCAAGACCACCATCTTGTCTTTGATAGTCAGTCTTCTGACCCACTCATCGCAAACAGCCTGTCTCTGTTGCACTGCTTCTAAGGCTTTTTTCGAACTCCTGTTCTAGTTTGAGGAAGATCCACCAATTTGTTTAAAGTTCTTGACATTCGCCGTCGTTTTGAAAAACGGATTCCTTTTTTTATGCAAAAGAAGCTAACTCCTGCACAAGTCAGGAAGAGGTATTGATGCTACTTGTTGTCAGTTGCTAGTTGCAATAATATTCTTTGATAGTTGCCACATGGTTTAAGGATAACACGCTAAAGTAAGGTTTTTCCGGACACAATTGAACTTAGCGTCATCATCATCATCTTCATCATCTTCATCATCATCATCACCATCATCGTTAACATCATGTCGGCTTTAACCGAGCAACCTGCCTGGCGCACCAGCTCTGACAGTTGTGCATTGATACGAGACTGCAACTGAAACTTTCTGTAAGCTCCCAAATTCCTCTAAAATGTGTGAGCGCATGTTGTAGATGGACATCCTTGTTTTTTATGCCCGTGTACTGTCGTGCTCAAAATAAACGGTGAAGGAATCGAAACTCCAATTAACCGGGGTTGCAAGGTTTTTGAAGAATTTTTAAACCGGGGGGGGGGTGGTCAAAATAAACAGGAGTGGGAAAAAATATAAAAGAGAAGGGACAAGAACAGGATTATCCTTGAACACTTTATGAGCTTGGTTCAACATTAGTATTTCTAGTTTATTGCGGAGCTACTTATAGTAACGAATACCAACAGTCTATCGTATACTTATGATTTTCTTTGTATTATCTCGTGAAATTCGAAAAATTAATAAACGGGGGGATCAAAATAAGCTGTGGGGGGGTCTCCAAAAATCACAAAATTAAAAATTAACGTTTTTCTCCCCCCCGTTTATTCTGAACACGAGAGTAAGTTGAACTGAAAGCACAATACTTTTGTATGCAAACACTTTATCTTACACATTGAATTTCCTAAACAAATTTCGTATACATGGTTCCTTTCATGAACAAAGCATCCGAACAACACACTCAGACCCACACATATAGCTTTAGCTAAAAATGGAACGAGTTGGTTTTGAAACTTGGTCAGTTTCTTTGTTTTATGCTTTAGTTTTACTTTTCTTTTGTTCAACGGCTTTGAACATGTACCAAATAAAAATGAAATAGAGGTACCTTTGAACAGCTAACCAGTAAGAACAAGTTGGCTCACAAGACTGAATGATCAAAGTCACGGCCACGGGATGTTCAACGTAAAACAGCAACAATAACAATAATTTACTTGCATTTTGGTTTTTATTAAGTTTTACAACGATACTTTTAAAATCTTTAAGAGTACGTCGAGGCCATATGTTGGTAAAAACGTTTTCTGCACTCCTTTTGAAGCTTCACAACCAGTCAGTTTTATCTTTTTGGTGGAACCGACTGATTACCACACCACTGAATTGGTTTAGCACGGTCCCCATTCGTTTACTGACAGAAAGTTCGAACTTTATCCGCAGATTTTTTAACCTAAAATGATCTCGTAGATAGATAGAAAGATAGACAAATAGATAGATAGTTAGATAGGTAGATAGATAATTTATTGTTATTTTTAAATTATACCTGAGGAACTAAATTACAATTTTTATAATTCAAAGTTATGTAACTGCTTTAATAAGATATATAACAAAGTTAATAATAAAACTAATTTAGTATCTGTTATTTATTGGTTTTAAAAGAGTTCTTTGGAGTCGATTTGTCTTGCAGCTTGGGACATGGTGTTTACGGCTATTTCTTACACATTAGAGCAGATGTTGAACGAGTTTGTTGAGCAACTCTTTCAAACCGTGATCAGTTATAAAGTCCAAAATAAAGTCATAGTTTGTCATTTCTATTTAATTTTAGCATTGTAAAATTACTCATCCATTTGTGAATGAAGAAGAGTTTCTCGTTGAGACGAATTTCTCGTGAAGCTTTTCTGTCTGAATAAATAATGAACTGTTGTTTTCAGTATTATGCTAAATCTCATCATCCAAAGATCTTTAACAGCCACTAAATAAAGAGCTGCGAGAGAACTAAAATCTTTTGAAAAGCCTGCCGTACTCTATTTTAATTGGTTTTTTTTATCAACTTTTATTCTTTCTGTCATGCACCTACTTGCATTACTTACGAAGTCTCACATTTTTAAGAGTTCAACTGTCCTTTGTAGCTGTTACATCTGGTTGTGTTTACCTTCAGAACAAAGAAAATATTTCTTCATTGTCGCTGCTATTAGTTATTGTGAACTCATAAAGAATTTGAGACCTCATTGCATGATTACTCGGTTTAACCAAGTAATCATGCAGTGAGGTTTCAAATTCTTTGTGAGTTTTACAATAACTAATAGCAGCGACAATGACAGCAGTTACACTACACACTATTTTTATAGTAGCTTAGGATTAAACACCGGGAAAATCGAAACAAACAATGGTTTGCAGATGCACAAACAAAGACAGTTTCTCACATTTCTAATGTGATCTGCACGTATAGGTCTTTGCCTTAACGCCAAGACACATTTTGGAACAAACTATGAAACACATCACTCACAAATCTTTCTCTCCGCAGCAACCATGAAGTGTGGCCTGGAGAAATTCCTAGTACTTCTCAATCTTTTCATTTGCTCGAAATGTTCCTCAGGGACCGCGCGGAGTCTGGTCCATGATTCAGGAACAAACCTGAGAGCAATAAATTTTGGCGAGACTGTAGTCGACGCCACTCTAAATACTGGTGTTTTCTCGAAGACGAAAGTGTCAACGAAGAACGACTGTGCCTTTAACTGTGTCATAGCGTGGAACTGCATCTCTTATAACTTTCACACAGTTTTAACTTCATTGGAGGAATCCAATTGTGAACTAAGCCACACGGATCGCTTTACTGCAGGTACCTTTTTGAAACACAGACGAGGAAGTTTTCATCGTGGAATCAAGGTACGAGTTACTCATTGAAGTCTTCCCACAAATATCACTTATTCTGACTTTACCAGTAGATGCAATCAAAGTTAGCGGATACAGTCTTAGCCTGTCAGGTTACGTTGCCTGGTCTAAAGGTTTGTGAGTGTTTTCAGTTTTGGTCGTTATACGCGCATATACTTGCTTGACTAATTTCAGGCTTTTTCTAAAAGCCTTTAACCTGAAAAAAAGCCAAAATTAGTAAATATCCCAAATTCTGATGGCTGGGAAACGCCTAATTCAAAAACTATTTGGAGTTCGGAGGTTACGAAATAGACTTGTATTTCTAAACAGGCTGGAAATGGATGGAGAACAGCGAGAAATTAGTGCGAATGCATTCGATTTTAGGAAAAATGAATACTACTGTACATGTGAAGAGCCGTTAAGCACTTCCCAACTTTACATGCACAGAAGTGTTTATAATTAGATCTATGAAAACGAAAGATGTTGGGAAAAGGATCGGAATAAGGAATTTTTAAAAAGAATTCTTCTTGAAACTAATTATAACATTCAGGCTCAGTTTAAACTGTGCTTAAATTGGTCAAGAACACTGAGCTTGTTGATACATCAACAGCAAATTTTAACCTTATATGACTCTCAGGTACATTGTTTTCAAATAATATTGTAAAACCTTTAACGCTGGCATACTTGGGTTTTTCAAAGGTTTAAAATACTTGCGAAACTAAAAAAGGAACTGTTTGCGTATGCAAAAGTAACAGAACATACTCCCAGTCCGGAGTAAAGGACGATTAACTGGATTTCTGTTATTGAAAACAACATTAAATGCCCGAGATTTACTAAGGCAAAACGTTTGTAACATGTTTTTTTAAAAACACGGGGCAAACGTTTTTTCGTAATAATTTATCCACAGAGCAATTGTGAGAATACAAGGTGTGGAAAGAACGCTATCTGCGAGCCCAATTATAAGGACAACACCGTTCGCTGTGTCTGCAACCCAGGTTACCATAAGCAACCATGTGGTGAGTTTTTTTTCATTATTTTGAAAACCTTCTAAAATGTTCAACAAACAGTTTTCAAGTGTTCCACTCAGCCATTCCATAGTAACACAAGTTTAACACAAGTTCAACTCCAGAAACCTAGGTGCTAGAAATGCTGAGAGGCATATTACAAGTTTCTATGTTCATAAAGCATCTTTTCCGTTTCCATTTCTTCTTGCTTATTTCTCCAGTTCAGTCTTACGTAAGTATCAACAGCTTTACAAACGCAAAGTCACTTTTCTTTTTTCTTTTAAGAATTTTTTTCTATAATATTCTTGGAACGCAAGTTTTATTTTTCATTAAACACGTTAAATAAAAATTAGATTATGAAAGCAACCTCAATAAGTTTTTTTGATAGATAAAACTGTTTTTATGTTTTTAGATACCAGTAGAAATAACAGTTTCATTCAAATTGGACTCTGTTCAAGAAGTCAGCTAAGATTATTTATGGAAAAACACAACATAGAAAAACATCTTGGAGCTTCTTGGCAAGATATATCTAGGCTTGTTACCTTGCAGAACCAATCCCAAACAACTGCAAGGAAGTATTCCAAATGGGCCACAAAGTAAGCGGTGTTTACATCATTCTTCCTGATGACAAGGAACCTTTCAATGTGACATGTGATATGACAACGGACGGAGGTGGTTGGACCTTGCTACAACGCCGACACAACAAAAATATTGATTTCTTTCAAGGATGGAAGACTTACAAAAATGGCTTTGGTGACCTCCATGAAAACTTTTGGCTCGGAAACGACAAGATTCATAGGTTGACAGTATCACAGGAGATGGTATTGAGGTTTGATCTGGAGACTTTTGAAGGAAACAAAATCTTTGCAGTGTATCAAAACGTCACAGTGCTTGATGAAAGCAACAACTATCGGCTGTATTTTGGGGAATACGATGGCACCGCAGGAGACAGCCTTCGTACTCATTTTGGACAGGCATTTTCCACCAAGGGTATAGACAACGATAACGCTCAGAGTGAGTGTACTAGTGACTACTTTGGAGGATGGTGGTACAATAAATGTCACTACGTGAACATCAATGGTCGATATCTCGATGAAGACAGCACAGAGAAGCAAGAAATAGGCCTGTCTTGGGTTGGTTGGAAAGGAAAACACTATTCTATGAAGAAAACTGAAATGAAAATTCGACCAAAAGTTTAAGTTTAAATATAGCTTAGAGTGGGTTAGTGGGGCTGTCACCTAATGTACTGAAGCAGTCGAGGTTCTGATCTGTTGCTGAGAATTAACTAATATTTTCTATCTCGAAGGAAGCAGCACAGAGAAGCAAGCGAAGGGCTTCTCTTGGTAGCAAAGAAATAACATTCTATGAAGTCTACCAAAACTTTAAGTTTAAGTATAGCACATAGAGGGGATCCGAAGCTTCCTCCTAATACGTGGTGGTGCTCAGAATTTAATAATATTTGGAAAAAGATTGGCTGATTGAAGGAAACGGATAGTTGAAGGAATCTGTGTATTTCAATTTAAAGGATTGCCATCATCGATCATCGATTGTCACCATCACCATCTTCACCAAACCCTTGAGTTTTCCTGAAAATTAAGTTGTCGCTCGTAGCAAACCTAAGTTGTGATAGCGCTGAAATTACTTTTGAAGTCGGAAATACCTGATTTTATTTGATAGTTCGACGATATTTTGTCTTTCAATCGATATAAATGTTGATATTTTATAAAAGCTTGTCACGATGGCTGCAAAGTCTATTTTTAAAAGGCTGGGTTTACATACATTTATGTAAGTTGTTTTTATTGTGCTTACTTTCCAAAAGGTGTTTGCTGAAACTTGATAAAAGGGCCTCTTTTTGTTGCAAAACCATTAACTTTAAAACGCCGTAACTTCCGTCAGTTTGCCTGCTCCAAAATTGTTGCGCTTTCCTTTAAAAGACAAGAAACTGAAAGATCTTGCTTTCTAATTGGACGTATTCTTACGGGCTATTTTTTCTGTGCTTACAGAATGCAGTTCAAACGTTGTACTATAGCATGATTTTGCAGCCTTTTTCCGGTCACTTCTGTTTTTACATTAAAGAAACATGCCTTTTTTCACCCGTTATTTCGGGTCTTATTAATTACCACTTAGGCTAACGACTTCCTGAGCTGATGTCTGGTTTATTAGTAAAAATGTTGAAGATCCTGTGGACATCCAAACAGTTAAGAATTTTATAAGAGCTTGAATGAGATCAGGTCGGTGACGATCCCTCGTCTGTCTCAGTAGCGACACTGTGCTTATCGCCGGCAGTCACTTTTCTTATAAAAACCAACGCAGGTTAAACACCGAAAATTGGTTCAAACTGACACGTCCAGGATAAAATGGGTATTCAGTTTACTTTCTGGACATTTAATAAATGTTCAATAGAAAAAGGTTGATATAATATTATAACTAACAGTTTTTTTCACGAACTTGGGCTTGTAAGGTATATGTAAACGAGAAATGCACATTTTCAATGTTGATAGAGCACAACTTCTAGGTAGGTTCACCTTTGATCTCTTTCTTTAATGTAAATCATGATTTATCAAAGAGTGCAAATAAAATGTTGTTACTGCTGTTGTCATTTTTAAATTGTGGATACACGAAGCGTAAACACGATTTATTGGGGACACCGATGTAACTGGGTCATAACTCAAGTGTTAGCACATAGCCAATCAAAACAAGCGTTACATCGGAGTAATGCAAAACAAGAAACGCACTATGAAGTATTATACACTTTATACACTACAAACTAGCGACAAGAATAAGGAGGCGCTGCTTTACTCTAAAAGCAAAAGAGCACTTCTCCAGGACAGTCAACTCAGGCACACGCCTGTCAAACTTCAAAAGTTTACTTACACAAACGTTGGTAAAGTCATTGTCAACGACATGACAAATATCACGCGCCCGCTTCAAACTCAGTATGATTTTCAGGGGGGCCCTTCCACAGTTCCCCTTCCAGTATAAGCCGCCAAAGCCCAATTCACAATTGGACTGTTTGTACCGCTTCGCAAATGAAGTCTTCACATGAAGGCGACTTGGTTACGATCAGTGGAAAGGCGATGCACCTTGGCGAGCCCTCTACGAATAACACAAGAGGTTTGAAGCTTCAAGATGCTTTATTCGCTGATCAAACGGGAACAGTTACTGTCACTTTACGGGAGGAGCACATACCAATGATTGAAATTGGTGAGGTGTACAGCACTTGCCCAATTCATATTCGTAGTTGGCAAGGAAAACTTAAACTGAGTACAATTCCCCGTTCAATAATAACAGAATGTGAAGATGATGAATTAGGGGAAATATGTCTATCAAAGGACGCGCTAGATGTTGATGTAAACCACGAGACTGTGATAAGATTTCTCAAACCAGCAGTGTTTAATCCATTGAGACCTTTGTTCAATGTGTGCAATGCCATCGTCGTTTACTGCAACCAAATAGTAATTTTTTTCATTGCAACAAGTGTGGACATTATTTTCGCAGACCTTCCAAGCTCTGAAACTCCCAAACCTTGAGGTTTGGAAAATGAATAGGTTAAAACCTTGAGATTTTGGTCTCAAACCTTGAGATTTACATAAAAACTACAAAATGAAGAAAACACAACAGTAACAGTACTAACAATGTTCAAACTACTTGGTTTTGTTCATCACTGTATGCTTTGGTTGTATTCTTTAGAGTCTGGAAATAGTTTTCACCACTGCTTCCTTACGCCATCTTGAGACGATTTATCAAAGTTCTGCCTAAGAGACCGAGCTGCCACAATGCAGCTACATTAACACGACTGCCAAGCAAGTACAGAAGAGACCAAAGGCTTGAATTTGAACTGAATTTAACTACTTCTCAATCATTTCGGCTCACTCTGAGGTTTAGAGGTAAAACCGTGAGATGACACCCCAAACCGTGAGTCTCACGGTGAAACCGTGAGAGTTGGAAGGTCTGTATTCGTCTCAAGGACTGTCCCAGGAAAACATGTGCATTAGTTGTCATCAACACTGAGTCTCAGCTTGGTGTTCATTTAACTGCATTTGAAAATGTTCTTGCTGCGTTACCAAGCTTAAACAATAATTTTTCTGATTGTAACCTTGCAGCAGCACTGCTAGAACTTTCAGGTGTTGAAATTACATACGACTCGATCACACACAAAGTTTTGAAGCTCAAATAATACGACTTCCAGCATTTGCAGCCTTACTGAATTGGCAGTGTCATTCCTTTAGGTTACCCTTCACCGACCTTGAACGGTGTTTTCAGTTTTCCGTACGTAACTCCGATAATACACATCAGGTACCCACAAATTATATATCAATGGAAAGCTTATAAAATTATCTAAATGATGGTGGAAAAATTGTTTAAAAATTTTGATTTATAAACGA
>JAOBRG010396556.1:0-11522 GCA_027574985.1 Umimayanthus nakama | reverse complement strand
TTTAAGATGAAAAGTAGGGAAGCTGTCTGGATTTGACCCGTCGGGATACCTCACGCCAAGAGTTGCGCCTAGAGGAGGAGGAGGAGGAGTAGTAGTAGTAGTAGTAGTAGTAGTAGTAGTAGTAGCAGTAGTAGTAGTAGTAGTAGTAGTAGCAGCAGCGCTAGTAGTAGTAGTAGTAGTAGTAGTGGTAGTAGTAGTAGTTGTAGAAGTTGTAGTGGTGAATTGCAGTGTCGCTACAGTTGTTGTTCTATGGTGAATTTTTCCAGTTTTGTCATTTTCACGAAATTTAACTGAAGACGTTAAGCAAACATTCATCTAAAACAAACTTTTAAAAGTCTGACGAAACAAGTTTCTCCAAAGAAAATCTAAAATAATGAAATTGCTTCTACATGAAAGTCACTCTTCAATATTGTACTACAATTTGTTTTGGCAAAATTTTGGCCCTAGATTTCAAATTCAACGGCTTTGACTAATTTCCAATTTGCTTTCTCGCAAGACTTCTTAAACAGACCGTTTTTCTGAGTTCGAAGAATAAGAAAACTTCCGCACAGTCTCATATTAATTTTGCATTCATGTTACATTCAATCTGTAGTTTTTGTGACAGATTCCTTGCTTGTGAGAGCAGCACTCTTACTGTCGACCGCCATGCTGCTCGTCCACAACCGAACTGATGGCAGCCCGGTGGCTCATGGGATGCATCTCAACACCCCAGTCCCCAGCATAGTTCTGTCTAAAAACTATTGGTACAGAAAAGCGGGCTACGATCTCAGAGTACTTCTATCACAAGTTGCAAAAGTAAGGGACGCGCAGGTAAGGATAAAAGTACGGGTTAAAGTCCCCCAGAGATAAGATTTTCGGGTTGTGGTGGAAGACATGTGCTCTGTAACTTGACAACATAAACTGATCTCGCCAAGTAAAGTCGTCTCAGCCTGTAATATCTTGCCACGTTTGTTGCCGCTTAGTCCAACACGTACTTTGTTATTTTGAACAGACAAAAAAGGTTAAATATCTTCTTGCTAGTTTTTCGAAAAAATATCTACACATATCTACTGAAATCCTGGGTTTGAATGAGGATTTGAAAAACGCGCGGTGAGTGAAATCACATGCACTTCGCGTGATATCCCATGGCAAAGAAGCCATTTCCAATCAAGTTACGTGTATTTGCGGTATCATGCACGCTTAATATTCGGTATCCAATATCGTGTAATATGACTGAAATGGCGTGATTTGTTTGGGTTTCAACGCAAGCGTTTCAAGTAAGGAGTGGCAATGTTGGCACGTGGTGGATTCAAGAAAAGTTTGGGTTTCAGTTCCCAAACGCTAACGAAAAAAACCCACGCAGACAGGCAGGCTGAGCTTTAGGTATCCTACTGATGAACCGTTACTGATTTGCTTTTTTTTCAGAAACATTATAGTAGTCTGTACGGTTTCAAATAATAGGTCCGTCTTTACCTTTTCTAGTAGTCTTTTATGTCGCAGTTTGTTTCACTGGATGTGAACGATCCCTAATGGTTACGCGGGGGGAGGTTGTATTTAAACATCACTTTTTTGTGTCAGTTTTACTAAAACTTTGTTTAGTTCTTTGCATTTCTACTTGATGAGACTTTTCACTCAGACATTGCGAATTTTGTTTTCAGAAAGCACTAAAAGTTGGAATTTGTGGAACGTTCTTTAGCATAAGTAGGAACTACAAGCTACATGCAGTAAGTTGGTTCATCATTTTTGCCATTCGTATCGTCTGTTTTAAATTTATACATCAGTGTGTTAACTAACAAGTATTAGCAAAGAACTGACAAAACCAAGAAAGGCTTGGTTGGGGTCGCCACATTAACCCCAGAGGAACAATTCAAGTAGTAAAAAGTTTACCTGAATATAAGCGGGGTTTTTTGTTGTCGTCTTCACATTCAAAGTTATCAGACATTGTTTGGTATACTAAACTTACTGACTAACTTGTTACTATGAGTAACCAGACCTAATACTTTTTCTACCTGTAAGTCTTCAATTGGGACGTTTCTTTGGTTTATGTCCTGAGTGTTTTTTAATTACTATACTACCTGGTCATTACCGGATTGAACTGTATCTCTTAGGAACGGAAAAACTTAAAATTCATGGTGAAGACGTTACAACTATTTAGACGACTAGTTTCCAAGTACAGCAAGGTGCAGCTGACGGCAGCCGCCAGGAAACAATTGAGATATGTGAAACATTACACTAATCAGTTATTGGCCAATCTGCTGAAGATACTGGTAAGTATGACATATACAGACAGAACCCAAACCAATGACGACAGTATTTATTGAGCACCATAATTACTAAAAGAGAAAAAGTCATAAGTTTTGGAATAGGAACTGTAACTGCAAAAGGCTAAACTAGAAAGTTAACTGTTGATACGTTGGTGCATTAAACCAACTGATACATTGTATATAAGCATCTGATACATTATAAAAACAGCAAATACATAATTACTTTATTTCGATACGTGTTGGACGTGAGCTGTAAGCTCGTTAAAAACCGAACGTAAGTCAAAAATACTACTAACTAAGAAAAGTTAAAATACAAAAAATGCAGGAAAGATGTCTAACTATTTACATGTGTTTAGTATACAAATCAGGAAAAAAGTTAAAAGGTGTTTTAAAATATGAATATGCAGGAAAGATGTCTAACTATTTACAATGCTATAAAAATTAGTATAAAAAGAAAAATTCATTAAAACATTTGTTAATTTATTTATGCTTTGGTGTAATTTATTAGTACATTGGTGTAATTTTATCTATACATAATAGCTGAGGTTACACATGCTCCAAGAAAGTGAATTACCTTAGTAAATTTTACCACGTTGACTCGTCCTGAGATTTCACACATAAACACGTAAACTCATAAAATTGGCTCTAAACTCCACGTATCTGTCAAAATCTGTTACGCGATTGGTTATTTCACCTTAGGTACTTCAGAAACCCTGCTCACTAGCTCGGTACTTGTCACGCAAGATCTATTGTTCATTTTGATGTTTCTATGGAAATATACCACGGTGAATGGTCTCCCAGTAATGTTGGTCACACATGGTAGAGCATCTTACCACGGTAAAAGAGCGGCCCTTTTACCAAGCTTGGGATGTGTAACCTCAACTGCTGATGTAGTTTACTGTTACACGGTGTAATGTACTGATACGTTTCTACTGACACATTGACCTGGTTTATTGATACTAAATTTAGCATGTAGTGATTGCGTAGGGGCCAAGCACACGCTACTGGTGAAAGGCAGCTACAGCAATAACCACATAACAAATCTACTACATGTTTCAATCCTAACCATTTGAACAATTTTCTTTGAAAAAGAAGTTCGAATAGATATCTTCTAAGCGTTAAAAAGTCTGTCGCGGCTGTTTCATATTTATTACTCTCCTGTTTTAGTATTTTATCGTTTATGTATCTTTTCATAATTATTGTAAACTCCCTAGCTTTGTGTCTACATATTTCATGTTTCGGCAAATTGAAGGAACTGGTTCATTCATTTCAGATTGCATGTACTTATGTGGAACAAGGTATTCATTAGCGCAAGCAAGCTAGCCTGCAAAACAGGCCCTTGGCGTGGCCAGATGTGCTTTTCAGTTTTTGTTGTTTAGCTGCGTTTTGAGAGTGCCCAATTCGGAAAAGGGCCAAGCGCGAGAAAGGAAAAGGGCCAGGCACGAGAAAGGAAAAGGGCCTGGCACGAGAAAGGAAAAGGGCCTGGCGCGAGAAAGGAAAACGGCAGTGCTTTGGAAGTAAAAACTATTTGTACAAGGGAATAAAAAATTTAGCTTTTTTACAGATTCCTTCAGCCTAATGAGTTCTACTTAGGGTAAAGTTTAGCGTTTGTGAGAGATATACTGGGTGTTTTTTTATGGTCTTGTAGGAGACTCTTACAGGACATCAAGTTAGGAGGATTGCTAGACCAGTGGTGAATCTGTCCTGGCTTCAGTGTCGGTGGGCCGCTAGATACCAGTTTTTTCTCATCGACATGTCAACTCAACTCATTCTTCAATCAACTGTGGAGCGAGGGAGATAGCACAACACCCCGTCTAGTACTAAATATCTGAAGTTAAATTTTGAATCATAGTTAAATAAGCTTATATTTGGGATACAAGGAATCAAAGAATAAAGTAAAAACTGAGTACACATACATTGCATCAATGTGAAAGATAGTAGAGCTTTTGGCTCATTCATTTATTTATGCATATATTTTTCCGTTTAGAGAAAGACGTTGTACATTTTCTTCACAAACTTGTCATAACGCTGTCAGTTTTAGCTTCTGTAAAATAGTAAATGTATTAAAAGCAATAAATGAAAGTGGTTGTAGCAATAATTTGTGTCCAGAAAATATGTAAAGCGGACCCCGGAGCAGGCTGATAGAGTGTCGTTCAGTTTGATGTACGTTGGTTTTCGTATGATGTAGCGAAAATGTATGGAGTCTGCACATAATTAAAAGGCTCTGGACACCAAATTCCTAAGCCCTAGTGGATTGAAACCAGCGAGCTAGCAACTTTTCCAGGGGAAATCGATTCTTTTACGTCTTGTTTTACCAGAACCAATACAATTTAGCAATTGTTTACAATAGGGAGATGATTTCCAGTCATCCAGTTGTGCAAGCGATTGTAAAATTGGGAAACAAATAAAAACATTTGCACACATGAAAGCATCCGTATGTTACTAAAAATACATTATAGCCGTGTGATTTTTAATCTAAGCCAAGTAATGAAGTGAAAATTAAGAATGAATTGTTACTTTCTCTCATCTTAGAGACCGCAGTAGTCCCTATTTTGTGTAGTAGTAAACTTCACTGATCTTGTTATTCTTAGTGTAGCCATTATTGTGCAGAATATTTATACAAGAAAGTTGCCTCTAGACTGAAGGTGTCTTCCCTCCATTATTGCCGGAATGAGCAGGCTGTGCATAATGGCGGATGACACCGTAGAGACATCATGTTTTTAGCTCTGTATGTGCACTGCTTTTTTCTCATAAAATCGCTTTCAAAGTCAGTATTACACTGATATGTTGTTTCTCCTGATATGATTCTTTCATTACTGTTATTTGAATTGGGAAAATCCTTATAGCCTTCTTCTACCGGGTTATGTACTGTTTTACACAAGATTTCTTTGGTATTACCATCAAACAAGCACACCATAACGTTAAAAAAGCCTGGGTAGATAAAAAAATAAAATAATTGTAATAATACATTTGTTCTTAAGAATTGGCAGACTTTGGATAACATATATATTGATTGCTCTAGGAACTTGAGCAGGTATATGTTGAACATGACCCTTCCAGTTTACAACTGAATCTAGATAAACTCCAAGATTTTTTAAACTTTGTCTTCGAGAAACAGTAAGATCTTTAAGCCTGATTTTGTGCAAACTGAACAGATTATTAATATGCTGTCTTGTTTGTTTGTGCAATGGCTTTTGCTTACTTTATTTATCACAAATTTTGAACAATATTCACATTGCCGTCCAACAGTCAAAAAGAACAAATGATAAAATGTCGTCCAAACTTGTTTCTACACTAAATGTTTCTCGGAATGTCGACGTCACACAATAAGATAACAAAACTGAGCAAGCACGCATCTATTAGTTGAGTCTCACTGAATTATTGATACATTACAGTATGTTTTCCAAATGATGGCTGTGTAATCACGTTTTAAAAACGTTTCTTTCTTCCTCGTTTACGTTTTTAAGACTCACACAGAGATTACACAAGAGTACGTCGATCAAGAAGAAGAGAACAGAGTAAAAATCTTGATTTTGTTTGTTTGTTTCTGTTTATTTTGAGAGCTATTGGTGGAACAGGCTCATTGTTTTTACTTTCGACGTGTATGTGCTTGTTTATGTTTGCTGTTTCACTGTGGGATTGAAACGCTGTACAATGTAACATAACAAACCGTATGCTGATCTATTTCGACCAACAAAATATCATGTTGGCAAACAAATCCTTATAAAAGTTATCAACCAGAATTGCATCAGTTATAAACGATATATCTTATCAAACCAGCTGTGAAGTAAACAGAAAATGCATGGTAATTCATAAAGTTTTGTGTAGTTTAATCAACATTGGAGTCTTGATAATTAGCCAATTAAAGTTTGGACACACTCTCGATTTCCTACTCAAATTGAGAGAGTACAGTTTCTTTATTGTATAGTTGCGAGTCGTGACAAATATTTTGAAGATACATTTAATTTTGTTGTTTAAACGCATTCTAGTGTTTGTAACAAAATTTGGAAGGCTTTGAACTGTATTTACTGTAAATACTGATCGCAAAGGTTAAAATGTCGAAATTTGGTTTCCTCAGGAATTTTATTTATACCATCTTTGGGCTAAATGTCCAAATTTGGCAAACAATCAGCTCCTTTATTCGCGCTTTTTCACATTTAATAATCCTTTGCACATTGTTTTGCCTGTTTCAAGAGACATACTGCTCCTAAGTTTCGTGTTTTTTGTACATTTTTGTAAAATAATCTCTGTAAAAGAAACTCGGACAAGGTTCTGGTATCAGAATTGATCTACCAAAAGGAGTCGTTTTGCAATTAGTTGTTCCACCAAAGGCTGAGTTTTCGAAAAACGCGACGATACGATACATGATTGGGCATGAGCCGCCTCTGTTCCACACAAGGTGAGAGCTTGTCTTTCCTTTTGTTGCAGCAACCGAAGGTTAAGTTTTCTTGGTAGATAAAATGTTATAACTAAAATCACTATTTGTTGTTCACATACAGTCAGTTTAAAAGAGTAAACAGATCAAGGAAACGTTCCCTCTAAGTTACGCTTTCTCATGGTATGTTGACACTTTACTCAACTAAGATAATTGAGTAAGATTAGAAGATAACTTTGAACAATATTGTTGGGATATAGTTTATCCAAAAGAAAATAAAAACGTTCAGCAGTAGCTCGTGTCCAGTAGTTAATAAAGGTATTGTCAGGAAAAAGGTTTAACAAACTGGCTGATTTCTGTACCTAAACTAGCTAACTTCAGAAAGCTATTCAGTTCTGTTTAAAGTTAAAAAGTATTGCTGGCTGTCAGCTAATACCCTTTGCTCCAGTGAGGGTTTAGCTGGTGCATGCATGCAACGAAAGTTTACTGATGAAAATTTAAGCACTTAGGGGAAGTTGAGCTAAATAATAAGGCAAACTAAAACAAATTGAAAACACGGCATAGGAAAGCATAACAAAGCACAGTACAACAAAGCATAGCAAAGTAATTCTCACCACAGCACAGTACAACAAGGCATAGCATTGCATATTACTGTATAACAGTGCTTAGCAGTAGTAGCAAGCTTAATTGGTATGATACAAAGTGTTTTACATGTTGCCAAAGCGTTGTAAGAAGTAACTAATACAAATCACACTAACTGTATAACACATATTCTCTAACAACAACAACAATAAAAATAATTAAAACGATATGAAAAAGAATATTCAGTTTATAATACTTAGTATATAAGGCTTAGTTTATATATCAAGACAATATAGTGTGTACATGACATTACATTATGAACATAGTAGAGTATAAAACAGCATGGCATGCATAGTAAAGGATAGAAGAGTTTAGTATAGTATAGTATATTAATTTATAACACAGTATAGGATAGGATAGGATAGTATAGTTTAGTTTGGTATAGTATAGTGTTGTGTAGTGTAGTGTAGTATAGTATAGTATAGTTAATTGTAGTATAGTATAGTAATTTATAATATAGTATAGTACAATATAGTATAACTAGAGTAGCCTAAAGCTTATCATATCATAGCATAGCACAGCCCAAACCAAAGTACAGTAAAGCAAAGCAAAAATAGCATAAAATTGCAATACAAAGAACAGCACAGAACAGCACAACTAAAACAGAATAACATAAACTAGTTTATAATAGCACAGCACAAAACGGCAGAGCACAGCTTTGCACAGCAAAGTAAAGTACATGGGAGTGCAAAGTATAATGGCGCTACCTTTAGTCAACTTTATACTTGCTTTGAAAACTGCAATAAAATCTATCCTCTTTTAAGATTTGAATTTCTGTAGGTTAAACTCATAATTTTGAAATGCAGAAGATATTAAGTCACCGTGTTGAGGAAGTAAACCTTAAAACAGTTTCAAAGATTAGTTAATTAACCAAAGTTTAGTTTGATAAAAAGTGTATGTCTGGTAACAGAGCTGCATCGTTGCTGGGTCCGCGGAGGACGAGGGTAAAAAGGGTTCATGATACAGCTACATCAATCAACGTTACAAAAGGGTCATGTTTTTGCAAACTACTTGTCACAGAAATTCCCTCACTACCTCTGACACACAAGGATAACCAAGAAATTTCCCATCAACTATTACTCACACCTTAGCAATTTTCTTTTTTGGGGGTTTTCACGAAAGTAGCATGCAGTCTACGACAAAAGAGAACATTCAATGCATTTTTCAGATTTTTAATAAGTGAGTTTATTTGTTGTTCTAACTAATACATGACAAAAAGGAAGTTGTGGAGTTTTTTCAAAACAGTGCTATACTATTATTATCTATTATGTTCAATTTAAACAACAAATTGAACGACCATCTTTGTCAGAAAACGGAAAGTTACTAATCGATGAAACACAAAGTCTAGTTTCCTTGCGATAAGAACCCATCAAGTGTTTTTTCGCTTTATACAACTGAAAACAACAAGAGAAAACAAATGATTAGGGCTTATCTAGTATCGTTACTTTATACTTGAACAGAGGGAATGATCCTGAATCTAACAATTAGAAGTAGTAGTTTTTATTAAACACATGATTGTGCAACACATGATTACGTGTGTTTTAGTACCCCCTAATTTAATAGAAGTTACACCAAAAACATGTTTAAAAGTATTAGCAACTGTTTAAAAGGATATATCAAATTTTTAAAAAAATTCTAATTCTTAAAGGTGTTATTTTCCTGTTGTTGGAGATGACACTTTAGATTGGACAAAGAAAATGTTCAAGATAAGCAAAGCCATTTTAAAATTCAAGATATTAGTTTCACAAATCTTCTTGCATGCGCTATCAAGAAGACATCATTAATAAAAGGTGTTGTCAGATTTAGAATTTCTGATAAAATGTTTACCTTAAAGCTTTTCCTCCACAGTATCTCAGTACCTCAGTATAGCAATTGAAACAGTTTGGTTTGAATTGTTTTATCTATTATTGATTTGTCTACATTGTATATACAATTCAATTTCCTAACTGAACTGAGTTTTCTCCTGATGTTTATTAGTTATTTTTAAAATCATCCTAGCAGAATATGGTCTGTTCTGTTAATAGCAGTCAGTGACCAGTCCGAGCTGTCAACGCATCACTAACCTTCTAATCTTCGGATTTCTCGCTCCTTTAGTTAGATTGTTAAACTCTTTGGAACAAGTTCTGAACACATTAGGGTCCATGTCACTTTTTCCACCAAAAATCTTCTTGTAAACGCTCTCTCGATTCCAGAACTTTAGCAACCAACAATCATTTCCGCTTTTTTGTAAATTTTTAAAGGTTAATGAGGGAACGTTTCATGAACAACGGAAACGTTAGTGAAGACGTTTTTTATCGTTCTTTAACGAGAGAAGTATGCCTTTATGATGGCTTTGGAAGAGTCTTCGCGGAAAAGGTTGTTTACAAGCTCTTGTGACTATTCTGAGAACTTGTCTTCTTTGTGATCGCAACATTTGCATGAATTTTGTTTTGCATGAATTCCAGAAAGGTTTTTGCTTCATGTCTCATTAGTTCTCGACGTCATTACTTTGTCAAGCCTCAATAGGAACACATCCTTAATCAAGTAACATTCATTTGATTTGATGGGCTGGAACTCTTTAGTATCTGATCGTTTCCATTTATGATAGATCCGGTTTGAGTAAAATTTCAAGGAGCTGTTTCTGTATTTGCTCTTTTCAGATAGCTAATCATTCCAAAACTGGTTCTTAAAACATGCAGCAAATCATTCACGGCGCAGTCCTCAGTTTAGGAGAATGGGCACCAGTTTACCCTATCAGCTTTTCACTCCAATCAGCCATGTATACAGGCCAAGTTTTCTTGAAAAGTTTCTACGAAAAAAATTATTTTTGCTTTACAGTTTTTTTTACCACTGATACATGAAATTTATGAAAGCTCCGGTTCGAATAATGTCTAAAATTCTTAGAAATAGCTGTGTATATAAGACAAATTCCAGGAAAGGGGGCAAACTTTTGCAGGTTGCTACGCATGAAATCTTCTTGTATAGAAGATGCGGAGCCATTTCATTCTAATGATTAATGACTATAATAAATGTTTTGGTCCAACTATTTTGTTCCGCAAAACAGTGACAACGGAGAACTTTTTTTGTTGAAAGTAGGGGGGCTGACTTGTAACTCAAAGTGGGGGACTGAAAACACCTTTTTCTCTTTCAAAAAAAGTTGGGGGGAGAGGGGAGCGGGGCTGACAATAATAATATTAATAATAGAAAAAAACTTGATTGATATAAACTCAGCAAACGTGACTTTTTACATAATGATTTAAAATTGACAATACTTATACTACGGTAATAAGAAGTAAAAAATGTAAAATTGATTAAAATTACTTAAATAAACAACTGTTCTGTTGAAGCCCCCAAGTCCTCCCCCCATCCCTCATCGGGGCCTGATAAGCAAGGCTCCAAGAATCGCCTTTCAATTCTTCAAACGATTAAGCTGAGGTTTGTTGTGAAGATTTTAGACAACTTTGGAAACTAGAAAACGTTTTCTGTGTTCTCATAGCACTTCCTTCAGAGACTGTATCTCGCCCCTGGCGATTTAAACTTGAAATGTTTCCGTTCAACCAACGGCAACTCAAAGTTACAGTTTGTGTAAACGGTCGCATTGCGCGATTTACAAATATAAGACTTTGTATGTGAACTCCTGGATCGGACGATTTATTAGACTTTGTATGGTAACCCACTAGATTTCTCAAAACATATGATGTTGTTATGAAAGATGTCATAAAAATGATTTACCTCTTGTTAAACGTATCTGACACACAAAATGAAACCCCAATTCAATATATCACCGCGAATCACCATAAAATTCAAGTACTGTTTAATCCCAATAAATTTTCCACAACAAATGTTTTCTACCTTGATCTGGCACAAAGGAGTTTTGATACGGCAATTTCAATGAGCAGTTTCCAGTACCTTCGCAACGAGAACGGCCGTCTAGTTCAAACTTCAAATTCGATTAAGGCATTCTCATTGGTCCATTTCTGTTGCCAAAAATGCAACCTCGTTCTCATGAAATTTGTCTATTTCACTTTACTTCACACTCTTCATTTTTTCAATTCTTCTTGTTTTTCTCGTTTTTCTTTTTTTTCTTGTCTTTCTTGTTTTTGTTTTTATTCTTGTTCTGCTGTTCTTTTTCCTTTTTTGTCCTTGTTCTTGCTCTTGTTTTTCTTTTGTTTGTTCTTTTTCCAGTTTTTCCTGTTCTTCCTGTTTTTTGGGTTCTTGTGCTCGTTCTTCCGGTTCTTCTTTTTCTTTTTCTTCTTCTTCAACAACAACAACAACAACAACAA